>JAGDQP010002313.1:39756-55314 GCA_022664845.1 Lepisma saccharinum | reverse complement strand
CCGCGATGGCTCAACAGTTAGAGCGCCCATCTCTGGTGCTTGGGGATCAAATGAAGGGGGCCGCGATGGCTCAACAGTTAGAGCGCCCACCTCTGGTGCTTGGGGTTGTCGGCTCAAATCCTGCTCGTGCCATGTGGGCTTTGTGGTGGACAAAAACCGTATGCGTGGGTTTTCTCCGGGTTCTCACGTTTCCTCCCACTTTCTTCATCCCATCATCATAAATTCGGCTTGAGGCAAAGTTGCCTAGAGTCCTTAAAAATTAAATTCAAATCATATGAAACTTTGGTCATTGCTATGTGTAATCATTGTTAGATTTAACTCATTTTTTTAGCATTATATTTCGCTTATCTCCTTAAGACCACTGAAGGAAAAAATGTGGGAAGGAGGGGGAGGGGACAATTTACAAATATATAAAAGAATCAGACCGAGGATATGGAAGTAGATGGAATGTTGCAGTGATAGCTAGTTTACTGTTGCAACAAACACTCGTCAGCATGACAAACAAGGTGTTCAATGTTATGTATGACTCTTTTACATTACCTTGGGTATTTTTACTACACTCTTTCTTCTGTATTCTTAATAGTAGTTTAGGTCAGGGTTACCACCTTTTTGTTCAAGAAAATCGGGACAGGCTGTGTAGTGGGGAACTGCGGATATTAGTACATAGAAGGTCCAGGGTATTTCCACGAAAGTAGGAATACAATTTAAGTTTTAAAATTGTTTCTTTTAGGGTCGTCCGGAACTTGTTCTAAAGTTAAAAATTACTAACGATTACGTTAAAATGCTTTTCTTATTAATTAATTATTTAACCATGCCTAATTAGCCACAATTTAAAATTTGTCCATCATACCCAGTCGATTAGGAAGGTGGTTCCTAGAACTTAAAATTTTTTATAATTTAGGCTATAAAAATCAGTGTTTTACCTAAGTTTCTTGAGAAGATGTAAAATAAATTTTGAATTTTATGTGTAAATTTTAATAATAAACTTACTTTAAAGGTCTTTCTGATACATTTCAATTTAAACACTAAAAGCAATCATAACAAGTGACAAACATGTAGAGGAAAATTAAATGTTTCCCGAAAACTAAGCATACAGCGCCATCTTGTACGGATTTTTTTATGATTAAGGATTAAAGAGTACGCGTCGGAGGAGGAACTAGATTGCAAAAAATTGCTTTACCGTCATGTGTTAAGATTCGAGAAGTAAAGAAATTAGTTTTTAGAAAATCATATTTGTATGTCTAAAAGAAATAATAAATGTAGTTCGATTAATGCCTACCGAAATAAAAATGTCAGATAATAAAATGTTCTTTATACTTTGACTCTGAACAATGAAAATCGGGACAATATGCGTCCCGAACAACAATGAATCGGGACGAGGCACAACGGACGAAAAATCGGGACTGTCCCTACAGAATCGGAACGCGTGGCAGTCCTGGTTTAGGTACAATTTTTATAAATAATTTAATTGGTTGGTGCATGTCTCGCTAATAAACGAAATAGTATTCAAGCATTATCATTATCAGAAGATCTGACGTAGTATTGAAAGAAAATGGAAATTAGATTTTATATTAGCCCACTGTATTTAGGTTAAATCACCTATCAAACCACGTACAACAGATTTCTTTTTATAATTGTATTATTAATACATTCGGACTATTAAAAAAAAAGTGTTGCTGATATATTTACGTGTTTAAACTGCATGTAAGTCCACGACTCAGTTGAGATGGCAAGATATTTTTTTAAGGTATAACCGATGAGCTTTTATTTCTATTTTTAAAGTGTAGTGTTAATAACCAATAACTTTTACTGGAAAGTTTTCTGTTGACAGTCAAATATATTGTACACAAGCGAATACAGTAAATTCACGGTCACTGAAAATTTTCTGCGTTCAAAATGTCCAAGTCTTCGACCACACTGATGTGAGTTACATAACAATACAAACAAATGAAATGTTTGTTTAATTTGCGTTACATATTGGAGCAAGTATTTCCATGTTGTGCAACATTTTGGACTATGAACGTCCGAGTGCATATAGTCATCAGCAGATTCAGACATGAATGATTATTGGCTGATATGATAGACCATTAACAAAAAAATAAAACAAATGTTATACAAAAATTCTTATTTACTCTGCAAATATTTGGCATTTCAAGAATGAATTATTTTCGACGATTATGGAAATAGAAAACCGTCCAACATGTACGGAGGGGAGGTGGGGATTAAACTCCTATTATATTTCTTTGCTTGCATTATGTAAAAAATCATTGGTTCTAGAACATCGCAAATAAATTGGAGAATGAAAAGAAAAGACTGGTATTAGCGCAAATATTTATTTTGTTGCTCCCGAAAATGACATAACCAAATGTCACAGCGTTTTTTTAAATTGAAAACAAAAATTAATTAATTGTTCTTGTGGAAAGTAATTTCAGAGAACTGTAAACCTACGTCATAATAGTTTTTTTACCCTCTTGTAGACATTGACAGGTCTATTTGAATTGTGGTTATTAAACAAATACCGAACTAATTTCAGAACAGGAATTGTTGCGTATTCGTTCTTGTAAAGTTTCTGCATAGGGCGGAGAAAGGGGTTTAGTACCAAACAAAAGACGATATCGGTTAATAACAAGTAAGAAAAATAAACATACTGTATAAAGACAAAATACAGTTAATTTTATTTTTACATTTTCGCTGCGCTTATTTAGTTTTGTTCTTAAGAAAAGTAAGTCATATTAGGCTCCTATGTAACGTTTGTTTCCGAAGATGTCTAAGTACTTCCGGTGACGTATCCATTCCTGAGAAGTAAGAAGAAATTTTAATCACTTCTGCAGCTAATTTATTTCATATGTTAGAATAAGTTCATTTTTACATAAAATTTATTCGGTATATAGCAAGAAAAATGACGTATTTACTTTATCACAACTCTTTTTATTTTTAGTGCGCATATGCTCGCAAATTTACAACAAAAAATTTGAAAAGATGGTCTCAGAAGAGAAAATGCGAGAGACGCGGAAAGAGAGATTAGAAAGAATAGGAACGTAAAGTGAGATTCATTTTAGATTATATAGGGGAGAGTGGGAAGAAGTGGACACCTCAAGTATATATTGAGCAGTGATTCTTGTTCTAATGGCGAGCTGAGAATAAAAAAGCTTCAGTTTTAAAGCACAAACTTTTAGCCACAAACGACAAGAACTGGAAAATCAAAGAAATATTAGAACACTGCTAAAAATAATAAAAAGTAAAGGTTGTGAGTGGTCCTTTGTGGTCCATAGGTAGGGGCACAAAGGTCCATATATATGGTATAATGGAAAATCCATGTCAGAAAACATATGTTTGAAACTCTGTTTTCCTTTCATGCTCCATCTTATGATTCATATTACACCACACAACGAGCTGCCTGTAATATTACTATCATATGGAGCTATGCGATAATGTCACAGAAGTCATGTTTGATTTCTTTTTTAACTATTACATCCTTATTGCAGTATTGACTGCTCTACAACAAGGGGTCTGCAACATAAGTTCCGCTGGTTCACTGGCCCCGAAACAAATCCAAAACTATACATGAGTTCAAATTACACTGCTGAACAAATTAGAGGGTTTCACAAACCTTTTTTTTAAAAAAATGAGTCTGAAATATATTGTATTTTGGGGCGTTGTGTTCAGAAATGACCACCGCTTGTCGCCATCACGCACTATTTTGTCATAACCAGTATGGATATTTGTAACTATAGAGCAAGTCAAAAGTCACAGTGCAGTCTTTTAGTTCACAAACCGTCAAGGAAATGAAGCATCGTATCAGACAAATGTTGAATGGTTGGAACGGATTTCATTTGGCTGCCATCTTAAAATTCACTGTATTGGAAGCAGTTCAATTTTAGAAAATGGCAAGTGGATCGTTTAACTTATCAAACAATATGAGAATGTTCCTAGAAAGTCATTCCAGGTATCAGATTTGACTTTACATGCTACGGTATCGGAATTCTTCAACTAAATAATCTGCTTACCCATCGCCTTAGATTTCTTCATAGCGTGATAAACTGACGAATAGTAATGTCCTCACAAATGATCCTTCCCTCTTGTTTTAGTTACGTGGTCTCAAAGCAAATAGCAGCTGCAAGAACTACTTTTACCTTCAGAAAAGAAATATTTTTTAATAAAATTGCTTAGTACTGTAGTACTCGTTACTACTCACTGACTAACCTTTCTAATATTTTCTTTCCCATTACGGCCTTTAGAAACTGTGAACTTTGCGATATCTTAATATCATCTCTATGTTTTCACGTTTTTTGTTTTTGTACCAGCTATACAGTGTTTTTTCTCTTAATTTTTACCTATGATGCTTTTTCAAAGTATAAAATGACTATCACATACATACAACCACGAGATGTTCAATTAAAATTATCGTCTACAGATGTCTCCAGTTGTATTGCCTGCATTCTGTGTGATGGTCGTTTCTCGACGATTCTGGCTATTGCCGTGCTTCTGAAAAAAAAAAATGCAACGTATCACGAATGTCAGTTTTGGACAGGTGAGATAAGGAAGGACATCTGACTACACGAATCAAAACATTCATGATTTTATCCAATCTTAGGAGACTGCTGTTACTTGCCATTCACCAAATACGTGAGAGATTATCAATAATCGTCAGAACGCAACGTAAGAAATGCCTTCTAAGTGCAAGAGTAATAGTAATATCAATAAACTAAATAATGAAGCACGATTGTACAGAAGAAAGAAAAAATGTGTGTGACTGCCTATAATATGGATAAGGAGTATTGAAGAAGAGAATGGAAATATATATACCTATACAATAAATGCTGTAGATCACTTTAGAAAAAACAAATAGAAATTCTAATAGTTCATACGGGAAATGCTATGAATGGTAGTGGATTGTTATGTCTGAAGCTATTCCTTAGATGTTAGGATATCCAGTTAGTAATAAGAGTACAGATACGCCAGACTACAAAGCTCTGAAATCAGATAAAGATATACATGAAACTACTGCTCCCCCTGCCAGTCACTATGATCTTCGACAGTTTGGGTCCAGAGTTGATTGCTAATATTAACAATTTTCAGCTTCCAGCAGCATCAGATGAAAATCAGCATAGACTCATGAGATGACTCAATATTTTCGCACCACATTCAGATGTTGAAAGTTAACAATTTGATATGCATACTACTCATTTCAAAGTTTACGTAGAAATACAAACATTCCTGAAGTTATTTTTGAAGATGGGGGATGGATTTACTACCACTATTTTTCAATTCTTACTTTAATATTAACACATATCGCAAAGAAGAAATCTGTCCCTATGGCTATGTTTAATTTAATTTTGTTCGTAATTTATAACTCAAGATGTTCAATTAGTTCAAGAGCGAGTAGCTTTAAACATGAGAACACATGGGATCACATTACACAGGGAGCTAGGATGTTGGATGGGGAGGATGCAATTTAGATCTGGAATGTGAAAGCAATAACTTTTTAGTTCTGATTTCTGTATGAGATACAAGCTAATGTTTCTTTTGTGTGGATATCATAATGCATTAGAAACTTAATATTTGAGACAGTTATGAATCTCGAATAGAACTACCTTTTGGAATTAGCATGCATGCATTCTTTCTGTGTCATTCATATTTGCAGTTTGCAAGTAAGAGTAGCACTAATGGATGGTAATGATTTGGCTCTTTCATTGCAGGTACTGTTTCATTACAGGAAATAAAATACGATAAAGCAGTCGGACGATAGAAAGACATTACAATAATCAATACACTCATATACAGAAACTAACTTGTTAGTCATGTTGAGTAAATATAGGTGGGTTGTACTGTAAATAAATTAACTTTTGCTTAATTAATAATATGAAATACGTGAATCGATATTTTACACTGTATAACATTTATTAGTGAGTTTTTATAGAATAAACGAACTTTTCGATTCATCAATCAATAAAGCATTTACATACGTAGATAATGGATTCTTTCTATATACAAATTTTATAATACACACAACCTCATACTATAAGAATTTGTGCAATACTTCATTGTTCAAGACTAATTTGCAAGACTTCTGAGACATCTGTGCAAAACTTCATGCAAAAACAAACATCTTCAGAAACTTCCGGAATCTTATTTTACTTCCGATCTATTCTTGAATACATCAATACACGTATGAATGAGTGTACAAATTTATGGATTTAAGATAAAACACAAGTTTTCGTTTCTAGTTAAGTAAAATAACATTAAATAGAACAATAATATAATATTCGAGTGTGCTTTAAAATTATGTAGCTATGCAGTGAGAAAAACAATAAATGTTGTTTTTTTAACTAAAAAGATAAAATAGAAAGAAACATTATATGATTTTGACAACCTTTCTTATTAATACAAGAAGAAAAAAAATTACATAAGAAAATTACAAATTTGGATGTTTAAATTATTTAATCGATATTTATAGTTTTAAGTGAAATATAACCTTGTGCCGTTAGGCAATATTGTTCTATCATAACTGAACCTCTGAGAAACATATCCCAAATTCTTGATCGAGTCAATTTTGTTTGTTGTATTTAATTCTAACCAATGTATACAGATAAGTTCTCAAAGGCTGTAATAATGTAGCTAGGATCTTTTTCATAGACACTGATCTCTATTATATCTTTTGGGCAAAATCCAGACCTCAAATATATTGTTTTGCCAAACTTAACCAAAACGTCAATCTGTATTTAAGCTCTGCCAACTTTCCGCCCTTCTCTTAACGCTAGCCAATACTTTGAGAGTACCGATTAGAGTTACCCGATTTATATACCCAGTATGATGAATGGGAACTTCGGAAACATTTTATTAACAACGGGTCATGTAATTGACGTTAGTACGCGTTACGCCTCTAGCACATTACCTCCCACAGAAATGTTAAAGTGACAATGAAGGTAAACGAATATGAAGTCGGATTTGTACTTCGCGGCCATTTTAGAAGCACCTACGTTTTCAAAGTAGTAGAAATCTAGAATTCTGCTTGATCGTATGTATTGCATTTCTCAAGTTTAAAAGTTTAGTGAACAAAATGGTAATAAATGTGATATATCAACAACTTATCTTATGGTTAGCACATTCACGAATATATATAATTCGGGATATATACATTAAAAATTGTATTTACCTTAGGCCAACTTGTGGCAGTAGCCACCCTTTCTTTACTCTGATACATTTTTAACTTCATATGTGTAAGAAGAAGAACATTTTTAACTTCTTTTTGGTCAGACAATGACTTTTACTATGTCGATCCGCCTGTGTAACATTTTTTGGAAACGTTTTCAAACATGAGGTTTGCAACACTAGATCAAAGTTAGTGATGGGGCAGGAAAAGTGCGTCGCCTTGTTGTTAAGAATTTTACACTAGTTTAGTGATTAATGGTACATGTAGCAGAATCTTTAACTATATGAGTGAAATCTATACAGCATCGTGCCTATTATATTCATGAACACGCAAGAAGCTCTACTTCTGTAAGTACTTATTTTCAATATATAGCAGTGTATGGATCACCGTTCTCCGCCCGACCCGTGAGTTTTGGCGATGTTGAATAGGTGAAATTAATCACCTGCTTGGAAGTTTATATTTACTTACGGAGTGTGCACCAATATAGGAAGAAAAAGCTTCATATCTTGCTGTGTTTTTGATTCACCGTAATTAATTTCGTCGTAACACGCAGTATAATAAAGCAAAATGAGTTTTGCATTATCCAAAGCTAATTCAAGAAAGCAAGCATTGTGGAAAGTGATAGTTGTTGTGTTCCCCCACCCCCACTTATTCCGTGCAACAACAATGCGTAGTTAGTGTAAAATAAACAAAGAGGAAAAGAAAAGAAATTTTCTCCTACTACGTTAATCGTAGTGAATCGCCTTTTGCTTCGCAGAATCGAATGAATCAGTGATCTAGACAGTAAAATTCTCTGACATTATAGTACGATACAAACATAGAAATTATAGAAGTTGTATGCAGGTAGAGCAGGATCTGATCAGGTACTCCTTGCCCCCCCCCCCTCGCATAGAAGTTAAGAAATACATGCGCTTAGGTTAGTTATTCCTGACAGAGACAATTACTTAGGAATAGCAGGATATCTATTAATATTCATAAGTACCTTACGTGTTTACTGAGTGCATGTTTAGTGTTAAGAGATACTTTTGTCTTAAGTTATATTTCTTGACGATGACACTTTAAAAATAAGATACTAAAGAAACAGTAATAATAATAAGTGTTTTTTATTATTTGTCGTTAAATAAAGATACTTGCTGTTTTCGCACGTATATTACATGTAAACTTAAAGTGACATACGTCTGTTGGTGTCAGTTATATTATGAAAACCTACACTTCTGACCCATCCTCTCCTTTGAAATATGTATGCAAGGTTGGTAATAGTAAAATACATGTAATTCTGGATGCATCCTAGTCAGTGTAATCTTCTGGAAACATGCGTAATAATTTGAGAATTTTTAGAAATGCAGAAAGTATCGCTAGTGGGAATTGTGTATATCGTATTGTAAAAGTGTATTAAAGGAATGTTAATTATTGTGAACTATAGTTCCATAGCAGAGGCGGTATCTATTTGAGCGATTGAAAGTCATTTTGTTCTGTGGAAAATACAAATGACCAAATAATTGTGTCACAGATAGTACCTTGGAGAGTTTAATTTTTTCGTTGTATTTTTCGTTATTGTGTTTCTATAAAACGCTCTCACTTCAGTGATCGTAGTAGAGTGATGACATGGACACTGCTTGACTATTGGGATGTACAGTATGCTCCTTGGTTAAAAGTTCATCGCCTCAGTTATAGGTTCTTTTGAATATTTGGTTTATTTTCATCCAATTATTCGGACACTATCTCATGTAATAGTGAAATATTCATGAAGAATATTTTCATAGAGATTTATTGTCACAAGATTTCACTTTCATAAGTCAGTGACGTTGTCGTACTTGTTCATTACTTAATTATACAAGCATTTAATCTCAAAAATCTTATTCATTGGTAAGTGAACTTTGACGAAAACAAGACTTCTCAGTTCTTTATATATTTTTAAATTCAATGTTGATGTTCAGCATAAAATATTTTTTGTGAATTGATGAATGACACGAAGTCACATGATATTTGTTCTTGCATTCGTATGTACAGCTGCTGATGTACCACAGCTGAGTGAGAATTATATCAAGAACTATTTGAGTGCCACCAACTGTTGAACTGTTGATACTGATTTTAGATAATCAGGGAACCGATATTAATAAAACTTATTTGTTTATTGAAAATTATTTATTTTACGATAACACGGATAATCTTCTTATTCTGCAAGGTGTATAGATTGTTGAATTTAAGTGTTAGAATTCAATCAACGTTTCTTTTGCTAGACGTTAGTCAGAAACAGATTAAGATAGGTTATATTAAATTGAGTGTTAAAGATTTGCTTGATAGTTATTCTACGTTATTGTCTACACTGACTTCCCTTGAAATATCGTTGCTGAGCATTGCTACCGATAATAAAGTGCTGAAATCTGATCTGTTTTCCAATTCGAGGTTTCCATTGGAACAATACCTGAAATTAAAGGAAAATCACAGTGTAAGTATCTTCGTCCTACTCACTCCAATTCTCAGATCCTACTTGTGGCTTCTCTAATCACCGTTACGCAAGAACACGGTTACAAACTCATGTCTTAGGGATGGCAAAACACAGCAGCATACCCGATCATAAATATAAGATAAATCAAACATTCAATGCATTGGTTCCGGAATATTTTTTAGCGAGTCTATATTAAACAAAATGTTTCATTCCACTATCTTTATTTCTAATGCGGTGTGGATTCATTAAATAAATATTTACAATATCTGTTCCTCTTAAAAAAAATAAGCTTTAGAAATTTTCTCGTCTTATCCTCTATTGCATACAGTATTTGGAGTATAACAATGTAAGGTAATCTTGTCTTTGTAAAAGTTAAATCTGGATACTTTTATTGATATTTTAAAACGAACCTAAAATGTCTAGTTTACCTTGTTGGGCAGCCGCAAACCTCTTTAAAACGAAACGTATCAAAACGCAATTGTTTAAAATATGTTTAAAATGTTTAATTTAATTATTACAACCCTGTCTGAGAAGCAGAGCGAATAGAAATTAAAGTGTGTCCTGACTTACGTACCTTCAGGGTTGCCAACCATTTCCATTGTAAGGAACTAAACTGACGTATTTTTGCTACTCTGATGGTACGCTTAGCACCAAGATTTTTTATGAAGTTTAATGGCATGATTCTTTAGTAAAATATTTAGACAATTGGTCAATCTATCATATACATAATATAAGGAGTTTTTTATGCACCGGTAACTTATATAATTGGAATGACGAAATTATTAATAAAGTGATACAAAAACTGGTAGAATTGAACTCGGCCTGTTGGTTGCAGGTGGTTTGAATTAAAACGTTGCTTTGCATGCTAATTCTACATTTCAGACTCTCCACTAGATTTTTTTAACTTCTCGATATGTTTTTCATGCCCTTTTGACCTCTTTCCGCATTGCAAATCTTCAGCGTCACTTCCGAAATCCATTCATAGAAATACACACACGACACGCGACATACAAAATAGATAACAAACAAATAAACAACACACGATTCACTATTAAAATTCAAATAAGCTGCTTGCCTTTCTAGCTAGAATAACTTGCATTAGACGACGTCATTGCATAAACCTATAAATTTTACTAAACTCCAACTTTGTGCGGTGTTAAATACGTAGATGTTAATATCACCAGTGCAACGAATTATCGACAATTTCAGCAATAGATGATAAGTAAAGTGTATTGCTTGAAACGAAAAGAAAATGAATCATTATTATTCACAGCTTGTGTTTCAATATCAAATAGATATTTTTATATTTTCTTATTCATATCATTTTAGATCCTCTGGTCTTCTGTCTGAATGTTGAAGTGTGGTTACAGAAAATATGATTTGTTTACTTACAACAGTTTTTCCAGAGATTGTGTGAAAAACTATACCTATCGAGATCCCCTTCTGGAATCTCATTATATCTTAACTTCTTTCATAAAAGAAGCATAAATTTATATTTTAAACGCTTACAGAACTTATTGTACATGTTAATATCATACATCGTATTTAAACATAAATTATCGCACATTTCCATCCCGCTGCGCGGCGCTTGTGCAGCAATGTGTAGTGAATTAAGACCTGCTTCGTTACTTCTCTATGTAAAGAAGGATACATTTTACAAATAAAGTTATTTAAATTTTCAGCATCGTTACTTACAAAGATGACAGTCAACTAATATATATATATACACTCAGCTGTGTACATATACAAAATTATATCAAAGAATTATTTTAAAAAGAATAAATTGCGTACTCCGAAAGGATTACTTGGCTGAAGTTTTGGTTCTAACTTCAATAGATTTCCAAGCTTGGAGTTCTTTTCGAATTTCTTTAATTTGGAAGAAAACTTCACAGTTCAAATAATAAAGAGCATTTTTTTAAAGGAATTATAGCATTTATATATTCCATGCTATATCCTACTCCCACGATCTGTATCACTCTCTAACCAATAGTTTCTGAGGATTCAAAGAAGAAGAAAAAAAGTCACTCCAAATTTAATGTTCAGATCACGATTTTGCCTGAATTATCTTTCAATTTGAAACCTATTTCAAAAAGATTCTGGGATGGCGGAGTTAAAAGGCAAATGTTACTCTTTGAGCAACAGTCTTTTAACTTGATCAGAGCTATTTACGTAAGCATAGAATCACTTGAAGAGACTAAATTTTGATGACGGAGAAACTGGTTTAAGAATTTGCAGTTATTAAATTTAGTAGAACATTTTAGAACATATCCGGCTTAGTGATAAACGAAACATCTCTCTCTCTCTTTTGTTTTAAACTCAGAGAAGAAGTTTTCAATTCGGGTATGTGACTTTCCAAATCTTAGCATTCTAGGTTCAACTCCTGAAATAATATTTTTTTAGTGATTATTCGACAGACTTCATGCTCTTGTTTATTATAAGTTATCACTGGTTTTATAATTCCTCACTGATATGCAAATCACAAACACTGCTTTTGTCGGAAATTTACACGCCTTAAAAACTGCCTATTGACACTTCTTTTTATCTTATCAAGATTTGAAGCCAGGGGCAAAACACGTCGACATTCAGTAATTAAAATATATATTTTTTAAATCAGATTAATATCACTTTTTCAAATTTCACCTCTTTTCTTCCTTGTGTTACGATTTACGTATGAAAACATAAATGTATGCACAATAACCACCATAAGGTATAACAATAACTAGTCACACAGGAATTACTGACCCAACCCTCATGATCCAGGTGCTAACGTCGAAGCTTTTAATTATAGATACGCGGATTCGCGCTCCGGTGGCAGACCATCCTAATAGGTTTTCCATTGTTTCTCTCAGTTTCACCAGGCGAATGTCGGTATAGTATTTTAAGTAAGGCTCTGGTCGATACTTTCTACTTACCTCATACCCTTCTGTTAAACATGTTAAAAGACCAGAAATAAATTCAGATAAATAAAATGATAGAAATCACTACTCTTTTTAGGTTATTGTACGTACAAATATCTCTCTATGACATTTTACTCAGTTACAGGAGTTTTTAAATAGGAAACGCAACGTTCCCAATCTTGGTATTCTTGGTTTGATTTCTGACTAGATTTATTTTTAGCATTTTCCAACGCGGTGAAAATTTTAGCACATTTGTTTGATTGACGACTCTACTAAAAATTAGTAAGTGAATTAATTACGACCGTAAAAAGAAAGAAAAACAAATCCCTCAATAAACGTTTCACAGCAATATATTGCCACAATGAGCAAGACAAAGTGTATTTTACCATAAACCTCATGATTTTACCACCCATTACGATCGTCGCGCTCTCAAGCGGCAGGACCGTGAACTCCTTGTATAACAGATAGGAGAAAGCACGCTTTTTCATTTCTATTCGTTATGCTAGTGATTCCCAACCTGGGGGAAGGTGGGTGGTGAGAAGTCAGCAAGGGGGGCGCAAGAGACTGTCAAGAAAATGAATAATAAAACTGTACAGAAGGCATAGCTTTTTGAAGATGACAATTTAATAAAATTTAGTTTAAGTAAATTTCACAGATGTTAGACGTCTTTCCTATACAAATGTTGTACATGAGAGTAAGTCAAAGGAATGGCGCTAATCAGCACAGATGAAATTAAAATTATCATAATAAAAGCTCTTATACAGCTGAATGCAAAATGTCTCTGTACCAAAACACAAAAGAAAGGCAAATATTTCTATATGCCACTTAAACAATAATTGAATCGTTTACTTTAGAAAGAGCAGATATCCAAGATACAAAAGACCCATATATACCACCCTTTTCATTTTAGAAACCTGACACTCATTTTAGTATCTTTTTAAAAAGAAATACAAAGAATTGCATCCAATTATTAATTCTCTTTAATTCAAATAGTTTTTGTGTCTCCTGCAAAATGTATAAAAAAATGTGACTTGTGCCCTTCATTTCTGCAAAATAAGGGATTCATTTCTGCAAAAGAAATAATTAACATCAAATCGAGTGATACATACAAAGAAAAACCCGAGTGTGATGGCTGACTTTGCTTTTCCTTCACAAGCTTCTTGATGCCTGGTGATAAATTTGGCAAAGCACACCTGAGATCACTTTCCACTTCTAGGCGGTTGCCATATTTGGATTTTATTGTAGCCAACGTCGACAATCCCGATTCACAGAGGTAAGTTGACAAAGAACTGAACAGAAACTTTCAAGGCTACTTTTGCCACTATTGGGTATACAGTCAGAAAATAAACCCAAAATTCTTCCAGAGACATTGATTGAAACCGTTCTTTGAAACCAGAATCACACTTCAAATCGATTGCTTCCTCTTGAATCTCAGCTGGATAAGTAAATCCACATCGAAGGTGAAATGTGTTCTTGCTAAGTTGCACTGCCAATCTTCTGCACACAAATCTGGAAAATATCGTTTGAATTCATCATGAAGTAGGTTCAAATGTGTATTGATATTGTCTCTCCATACTGCTACATCACGTTTGTTATTGTCAAGAAATTCATTTAATCGAGGAAATGATGAAAAATTGTGCGTGAAAGTGTTTAGACGGCGTTTCTATAGTAGGATCTTTTCCATGAAAGCTTTTATTGCGTCATAACAAGTCAGTATGTTCGAGCTTCTTCCTTGCAGTTTGAGACTAAGATTATTTAATATTAAAAAAAAAGTCTACAAGATATGAAAGGGAAAATACAAATGTGTCCTCAGGAAAGGAATTACAACGTTTATCTTTCCCTACACTTCGGATAAATATTTCTACATCTGATTTAAGCTGATACAGCCTACTTAACATTTTATCTTTTGAGAGCCATCGAACTTAGATATGGAAAAGTAAAATCTTAATTTCAGCACTGAGATTGTCACACAAAACCTCAGAAACGCGAATATTCAGAGCACTTGACTTAACAAAAGTAACCACTTTACTGCTAATGCCTCCTGCAGCTTTTCTGGTAAAGTTTTCGCAGCAAAAATCGTGCTGGAAATGAATAACAATTGAGGAGAATAATGAAATAATAAAAATTATAATTATTATTATCTTAGATTTGAGAAATAACAATTCAATGCTGCATCTAAAATCGCAAAAGGGATCACACACGAAAAGCACGTATTTCTCCAAACCATTGAAGGGACCATGAAGTACGCAGAGTTTACGAAAGGGGGGCACCAGGTAAAAATGGTTGGGGACCTCCGCGTTATACTATTACTTTTCAGACTTCAAGCTTAACCTATCATCATACAATGAAATATTTTTCTTTCCAGTAGATGGCAGGTAATGAAATATATATTGTCTTCTATATTATACAAATTATGTTACGTAATGATATTTAGAAGACATAAGACAATAATATATAAGAAACATATGTTCAACTCTCTGGAAATGCTTGCATATTGATTACATTTTTTTAAATATATTTTTACTCTCTTTATTGTTTTATGCTAAACATTAAACAAATATTCATCATTTCTAGAAAATACCATTAATGACTATAATAAGTCTGTTGTATAGGATCGGGAAATTGTATAGACTATGCGCAAAACATTTTATTACTGACAAAAGATAGTCACAAAGTTGTCGATGAGAATCGCAACGTCCATGTGGACAGATTGGAACATGGCAAGTCCTAAGAAGAAGCTGGTGACGAAGTTATAAAGGTATTTCGTTTCAACCCCTAAAATACATGTACACTTGTCATACACGTCTGTGAGGGGACATGAGTCTGATTCACCTGCGCTTATTTTCCTAAGAAGAAGTTGCAAACTATAGGTGATTTACAGTGTTGAAGAAAACAGCGAAAGAACGTGATTTGTCTATTTCAAATCTATTCTATTACGATGGTTCTAAGTACAGTGTTGCCAACTACACACACACACACACACACACACACATCTATATATATATATATATATATATATATATATATATATATATATATATATATATATATAATTGTGC
>JAGDQP010002313.1:0-39356 GCA_022664845.1 Lepisma saccharinum | reverse complement strand
GCTCAGCGTCTCACAGAAGAAAATTACTTTTTCTCAACGGAAGTACCTATGCTCAATTTCGATTTCTTGTATTTATATTTTGTTATAAGGCCTGACAATATCAATTTTTCTCAGATTTTTTGTCGGATTGGAAATGCTAAAAAAATATTAATAAATTTGTGGGCCTCAGAGCCCCTGGTAATGCTAGGGTTAATAAATTTACTAATGATATTTATTATTATTATTTAATATGTAAATAATTGCTAGGTACACTGTAAAAAAACAGTACCTGTACCCACAATTTTTGAAAGGCAGTGACGAACCCAGGGTTGGGTTTAGAGAGGTGGTTCTAGCCTCCCAGTTCTTTGGAGGGAACAGATTAATAAAAATGTGTGGTAAAATATGAATTTTGAGCCTCAATGATTCTCAAAAATTGTGGAAACATTATACCGCCTATTTTTCAGAGGCAGTGACAGGCACATGGATTCATATTTTACCATAGTTTTTTTTTATTATTGTGTTCCTTCTTAAGAATTGGTAGGCAAAGAATCGCCCCTCTAAACCTAACCCTTGTTTCGCCACCGCCTCTCAAAAATTGTGGGTACAAAATCGGCACAAGTCAAAGGTACTATTTTTGCAGTGTATATTGAACCGTAATATTTCCACTACTAATATTACTTCACTTCGTAATTCATTATGTCATTACATGCAGATGTGATATGGGACAAAACTCTACCATATTTCCCGCATTTTAAAATATAATTGACCTGTCTTTTCTGTATACATGGTTACCAGGTATATGCATAAGTAGTTTCCGGTTTACCTAAGAGATGGCGCCAGCGAAAAGTACGCAGCGTATTCATTTGACACATACGTCATTTTGTTCGTCTGACATTAAACTACAAACACACACAAGTTGAGTCCGCCAAACACTAGCGTCTTTGTTTTATCGTTCAGTGATCATGTCGAAGTTTGTGCCTGAAAAAGAACATTTGCGGCACGCATTGCTTTTCTTATTTAATCAAAAGAAAAAGGCTGTTGAAAGTCATCGTGTGCTGGTAGAAACATATGGTGAACACGCTCCATCGATTAGAACATGTGATATATGGTTTTGACAGTGTAATAAAACACATTTGTAATAAAACAGTGCTTTTTGGTAATTATGTAAGGGCTATATCTGTTTAATTTTCTTTGTTGTATGAACTACATCTAGTTAATGGCATGTTCAGTTTCTCATACATCTTGTCACGGTTTATAAATGTAGCTTGTTTATAAGTTGTAATTTTAAACATCCGGTAAGACGCTCGAATTCTAACTGAGCAACCCATGTTCAAATCTCGCTACTGCCGTAACTTTTTTTCCTCCCAGTACCAAAAATCAAAACCATATTTTGTGTTGATTTAACAAACAAAAACCGCTAGTCACGCTGGGACACCGCATTGTGTTGAATTAACAGAGCTATTTTTCGTAGTGTGGTGTTAGCAACAACGCCATATGTTTTCTATATATCAGTGTATATATACAGTAAAGTCTCTGTATTCCGTCGGATACATATGGGAGCGGGCCTTGTTGAATTATAGAGATCCGTGTCGGAATACAGAGGCTTTACTATATGGCCGCGACACTTACTACACACTGTAAGTCTGAAAATATTTTTTTGTTTGCTCTCAAATAAATAACGGAATTAACCACAGACTTGCACTCATTGGTGAACATCTTTTCAAAGCAAAACATAAAAATGCCAAATGTTCACAGATGTTTTTATTGATTCGCAATTTATTTTTTCTGAAACGACTCGTTTTTATTCATAGTTATGTTCCTGGTACAGGCATGTTCATTGGTAAAGAACCACTGCAAAGCAGATATTCTCGTTTCTAGCAGTAACAGAGGGAGGGAAGTGGGGAGTTTTGATTGAATTGATTGCATTATTATTAAAGTCCTAAACGAGCTGGTAAGCTTCTAAGGACAGGACCTACAGCTTAACGTGGGCTCCGAACCACTTGTGTCCCCACCGGGATCCCTTGATTCTAAGGCAGCGAGCGTTATCACTCATCCGCCGTAGACATTACAAGTGGGGAGCGTGTATAACGATTCACTAGCTAATAATATTTCCAAAAGAGCACGGCATGTTACATTGTACAAGCTATAGCTCAAAGAATTTGCTTACAACGGAAGTCTGTCATCTACTACCACCACTTTGCTAGGCAATGTACAAGCATGCCATTAGAACAGGGATGAAATTACAACTGTACACAACTTTACGGGGATATGACAAAACTTCTTGTTAAACTCCGTGCTCAGAAGTTGCGATCGATTCAAAATAGGTATGAAACTTAGGACATCTCGTCTTTGTATCTATCTGCGAAAGTTTTGCGTTGCAAATCTCGTCGACAACTCCGCTACTTTCGCTTGTAAGAAGTATTATGAAGGTAAGAAGAAAAGTAATAGGAAAAAAAAGTGAACATCAAAACCACACATACAAAAGCACATGCTCCCACTCTCTTTCCCCTCTCCCTTTATGTCTCTCTCACACACATACACATATACACAGAAAGAGAGAGAAAATTGAAGTAACAAACAGGGAAAGGATGAGGGAGACTGGATATTGGAAATTGAAACCAAATTTCACCACCAAGTAAAATTAGTAATAGCTTTTGTCTGGTTTACATTTTATGTCTCGGAAAAAAAAGAGAACATTTAAACAACTATTAAGAAAACGATGTGAACGTTTGTTGAAGAAACATTTGACGTTTAATGATAACTAACGCACAACAGGAGACAATGACACCCCCCAAAAAAAGTTCTTGCTCAACTACGGTCATGAGGGGTGAAGTCGATCAGGCTGGGGTGAAGTCGATCAGGCTAGGGTGAAGTCGATCATTACTAAATGCTGTGATTTTTCACCCCAATCATGCTGTGGTTACATGAAACCATGGTAGTACCTTTGTTTCGTTGGTACCAAGACATTAGTAATGTTTCAAGCACCCTCCAGATGATAAAAATCACAACCATTTAGTTATGATCGACTTCACCCCTGATGGTGGTATTTCCTAAGTATAAATAATTATTACAATTATTTTGGCGACTCTGAGCCAAAAATTCATAATTTATTGAAACAACATAAAACCTCGGACACTAGCATGAACACAAGATGAAATCGCGGACCGTCCGAACTAAACCCGGACGTGTGGCAGCTCTATTTCGATAGGCTATGTTTGGACATATATTTGGATATAATGTTTATAAGGAAATTATATACATTCGTTTTCATTAGTTTTTACTAAATACATACAACACAAATAAAGAATAACATTTGTTTGCCATACACATTTTAAGATGATAACAATTGGATACAATAAAGAATTTTCTAATAGTAGTCTTGTTCAAAGGTTTTGTACAGAAACAACAAAACAGTAACACACACAATTAGAAATTCTCGATAATTATTATTACATACGTACTTTTCTTTAATTCACAATAGTTCATGGCTTCCTCAAATCTTTTTACCTTTTCCTTTTGTTTTAATGATGATTGCTCAACAATTAAAGCTGTAGAGCTCTGTTAAGTTTGCATTTTAACGTTAATTTAACTCGTTTCCCGACGTCATACAATGATGAAACTTTGCACAGCAACGTAAGTCGAGTGACAATACAATATTCCATTGCTACTTTAATATATTTCTATATTTTTAAAGCATCTCTCTTTTTTTTTAATATGGACTTCTTTATCCTAAAGTAAATAGTAGGCTGCATCGATAATGGGTTTGATTAGTTGCAGAACACTTTGGGATTTGGGTGGCAAACTATCACCTTCATAAAAAGTATTTGAACACTGAAATAACTCAAGAAATAATTAAAACGTTTGAAAAACATATATGTTTCTTTTCGGTTTAGTCATGCATAAACAAAGTTATTACTTTTACTTTTTGCTCCGAATTGTTTAATAAAAGTGTTTTTAATTTTTTCTTTATTACTTTTTACATGTATTTGTTTAACTCAAAATGGTTCACCAGGCCATCAAATCTTGCAACCTTAATTTAACTTACTCATTTCGCGATATCATACAATGATGAAATTTTGCACAGCGACGTATGTCAGGTAACAATACAATTTTTCCCATACATTTCTATACCTATTAAAAAAAACATGTTTTCTAAGTAAGAACTTCTTTATCCTAAAATAAATACTAGCCCTCAAGGATGTTGTGTTTGACTGACTGCAAGAACATTTTAGTATTTTGGTGACAAAACATCAGCTTACATATAGATTAAGGAAAAATTAACTGAACCCCAAAACAACTAAAAAAAAAGTAATAGAAAATAATTTTAAAAAAAATCAAAAAAATTACTTTAAAAATATATTTATGCATGACTAAAAAGAAAAGCTTTGGGCGCGTAAACTGAAGAATTTATTAACTAACTTGATATGAGAGCGCACCCCATGCTTTTGCTTTAGTCATGCATAAATAGATTCTTTTTTTTAAAAAAAGCAATGTTCTTGATAACAAAATTATTTTTTACTTTTTAGTACAAAGGATGATTTAAAAGTTTCTTTTTTTTATTTTTACATTTCAGTTAAGCTAGTACGTTTCCTGTTTTACCTCTGTTACGGTATTTCTGCAATTATCCGCAAACTACAGTAATAAAAATAATTTCCAACAAAAGATGTTTTTATTCAAACACTGCAATTACAAGATAATGAACATTTGTTTTCCAAGATAAATAAATATCATTGAATGGTTCAAAAGAACTGAATACAAAACAAAGATTCAGGGTAAAAATATTTATTTGCAAGTTTTAAAGAGACAATGGAAGAACTATAGGTACTTTGGTTCATAGATTTTAAACTACTTTGTGTCTCAATGATAGTATGAAAAGATTCATTGGGGCAGCACTTGTCTTTGGAAAATTCTCTTGAACAAACGTATAATCAGAGAACAGAAAGATTTTCCTGGTGACTGAGCATGCTTTGCGTCGTCGAATCTGTAAGAAACGAAGTCTCAATCGAAATACGTATTCAACAAGATAATGTTTGTAGTCTAAAATGCTTAGAAATCAATGACAATGGCAGAATAACTAACGATGTCTTCACAGGTAACCTTGAACAGAATAATTAATGATGTAATTCAATAGATGATTTTAATGTTTCCAATAACAAATAATCTGCCCGTGAAATGTAGTTATACATCTGGTTCCTTGATGGTTTCCTTCTTACTCTTTCGTGTATAAGATTAAAATATTCAAAAGAAAATTTTGAATTGCATTTAATAGGAACAATGTGATAATAAAACAAAGGGTTGTATTATTTTCTTAAAACATTCGAAATAGTTAATAATCAAGAGACCTCTACAAAAAGTATTGAATTAGGAACTTATTTTTCATTTCAAAATAACATTAACGTTTGAAAATGCTGTTTTCAAAGGATAGAGTAATTAGAGTAATGATTTGACATATAATTTAGAACTTTTCAATTTGTTTCGTGACCTGTTTCATTGTTCTTTTTGTACAGTATATGTTGTTATGTATTATAAAGAGATTCTCTCTTATAACGCTACACATAAAAATATTTTCATAACAAAGATGTTTTATTAGTGCTCTCTACTCAAACTTGTAATATCGCATCTGCATACGTATAGCGAACGCTCTAGTTTTCCTTGCAAGTCGACTTGGACTCAGTTTCCGACAGAAGCTCCTGGATTTTCGGTTTCGGCCCAAAATCATGAGAACAATGATTGCAAAAGCACTTAAATAAAATCTAGCGCACCCCGAAAGCGAGGAGCAGAACAAGTGATGATGGCAGCGACAATTCGGACCACATCGCTTCAAACCCGTACATGTTATGCAATTACACTTTTATGCAATAACTTTCCTTCATATCTCATCTAACAGTTAGTTTAGAACTCGTAGCTTAAAAGTAACACTATTTCAAGTGGACACTCAGATCTAGAAGAGATATACATATTTAAAATCAACATAAAAAAACTAACTTTGTGTGTAAAATATTAGGTACCACTCACTGGCCAGTGGTTGAAGATAAATTGGTGGGAAAAGTTTTGAATAACATTATTTTTGGTAACCTACTTATGATTATCTGGCGCTAGTTTACACTCAATGCTACGCACTACGGTGACAGTCAAATGACACTGATAGCAATAAGTCGCTATACTCATAGTCACCGAAGACCAAATTGGTACAGGAGTAGAATTGGGTAGAATCCGTAGAATGGCACACAAATACAGGAGATCTAAATACTGGCTACCACTTTTATTTTCCGAATATCGACAAAGTGTTCCAAGGAATGTTCTAAACAATGACTGCAAATGTTTCTGATATATGATTACTTTAAAATGTAGTTGCAAATTTAGCTTAGTAATCCATAACTATGATATTAAACACATATTTTAGAGACTAGTCACAACCTTGAGTTTTAAAACGCTGCTCTAAATACGGGCTACTCTTTAAAGTTGCCTTAGGAAGAAATCTTAACTATACAAAATAATGTTCAGGAGTGATATGATAAATGTTTATTTACAAAAATTCAGGGATAGTTCTTTTCTGTTCCAGCGCATTCGTTATGTGCCTACATCGAACATATGATTACACATAACCCATAGCTCTCCCTGTGTGTCTTCAGAGTATATCGTGTCACAGAAGATACAATTCGTATCTTCATCATCTGGCTTTTCATGTCCATCTGGCGTAACTAAGTAACTATCTTTATGATCACAAAGATCTAGGGATCAGAAAACATGATCCTGGATTCTTCTGAATCTGATGCTTGTCTTGGGAATTCTAAAGCTCCTTGTTTTCTTTTCCGTTCAGGTATGTTCCATTTCTTTAATTCTTCAGCTCTATACTAAACTTTATTAAAAGGTAATGTTTTTTTTCATACGTTTTCCAGATTCCACCTTTTCCGAGGAAGCAATAATTGTTTCTTTGTATGGGTTATCCGTTATAACAGTAGAGCTTCCTCGCTTACTACCTCGATTGCTGACTTTTTTTCTTTATAACAGGAACTACAGAAATATGAAAAGAACTGACTAAATGAGACTCGATGTACTGTGTTATAAGATAAGGAAACTTAAAATGAAGATGTAGGTAGGGAAGGTAACCTGTATTTAGACCATTCGTAAGGGTTGCTTCGTGACGCAATAGCAGTCAATACGCAATATTAGTATTGCTTGCTTTGTACTGGCCACGAATGCTGTCCCCGAGTAATATAACTAATAAAATATTTCATACTTGGTTTTATCATATTAAAAAAAAACTAAAATACAAATACCTGATAAAAAACTTCGCCAATGTTGAAAACAGGCGCAACATACAAATAAATGAACCACATCCAACTCTTTATCGTCATCTAAATCCCGCCACGACCTTCGTCCTTAAGGAACTGTTTCACACTCTTGTAACCAGTCAGCTGTACTACACAAGCATATTCACGTCTAAAACGTATTTGGACCATAGCCCGTATTTACTCCTTCTGCTTTAGTAACAAGCAAACATACTGATTGCTCTAAAAAAAAGTTACGATTCGCTGCATCATGACTAGGATGTCAAAATATGTGCGTATGCAAATTTTGGCAACCCGACCGCAATTGGTTTGGGAGATATTGATGATACAATAGTCAGGTTCTTGTTTGTGGAGAGTGATATAAAAGTGTTGATATACCATTATACTTTTAAACTGCTGAAATAAATTGTAACCAAATACATAGTAATGGGTACTGGGTTGAAGGCGATACCTTGTGGAGGGTATATTCTTCATGGCCGCCATCTTGAATCTCGATTAATTTCTTAAATAGGAATGGGATCATGTAATATATCATTTTGGGCTAGAATTTTACGAAAAATACGTTTCTGAAGCCAGTTTTTCCATAAATGTAATGTGAGAGATAGGGGTATGTGACGCTAGCATGTGGTAATGATACAATAGCCTGAAATATCCATTTCGTCTGGCAATAACGAAGAAAATTAAACCTAAATTCATACAAATTGCTCCTGAGTACAGTGCGATATCGATATGGATTTGTACGCATTTGGGTTTCATTTCTGTCGTTATTTCAAGGTCAAATAGGTATTTACAGGATATTGCATCATTACCCCATGCTAGCGTCACATAGCCTTATCTCTCACAATACTGCCTGTACAACAAAACTGACTTCAGAAACGCATTTCTAATAAAAATCTAGCCCAGACTGACATATTACCAGACCCTCTTGCCATTAAAGAAAATCAATCGAGATTCAAGATGGCCATCATGAAGAATATATCCTCCACAAGGTAGTGTCTTTCACCAAGTATCCATAACTATGTATTCGCTTTCCATTTCTACAGCAATTTAAAAGTATAATGGTATTTCAACGCTTTTATATCACTCTCCACAGACAGGAATCTGGCTATTGTATCATCAATATCTCCCAAACCAATTACGCTACGGTTGCCAAAATTTTCATGCGCACATATTTTGACATCCTAATCATGACTCATGGAAAATTTGTAACTTTTTTCTGCCCAATCAGTATGTATTCATGTGCCATTCTAAAGGTTCTACCCAATTCTATACTTGTACCAGTGTATGTTTCTGGTGACTACGAGTATAGCGACGTGCAGCTATCAGTGTCATTTGACTGTCACTGTAGTGCGTGGCATTGAGTGTAAACTAGCGCCAGATATTCATAAGTAACTCACCAAAAATAATGCTTTTCAAAACATTTTCCGCCAATTTATCTTCAACCACTGTCTAGAGGCATCTAATATTTCACACACAAACTCAGTTTTTATGCCGATTTTAAATACGTATATATCTTCTAGTTCTGAGTGTCCACCTGAAATAGTGTTACTTGTTGCTTAAGAGAAGGCGTGTTGAAAATGTGGGTAAGTCACTCATTTCTTCTTAGTTCAATTAATTCATAATTTCCTTAAGTGGTTATAGTTGCCTATGCTCTTTGGATATATAATTAACTACAGATAAAGATGGCGGCTATCAATTTTTCTGTGTTCATTTCAAACATTTACCATATACAATGTTATTTGTGAAAAAGGTAATAATAACATGTGCAACAATGTTGTCGCAAGTGATGCCCCCTTGAGAACGAAAGGTGACGCTATTGGAAATGATGATATGGTGAATTCTTGCGTGCGATTCACTGTGAGCGAATTAGTGCGCCTCTTCATGTACGCGATAGTCGCGTTCTTCGTTTGCAATAGTAGTCAATTGGAAAATCACATGGCATATTTCTATAGCGCTACTAACGTAAGCCAAATCATAAGAGAAACACACAGCTAACACGCACATGGAAAGACACCCTTATTTTTCCAATTGATTTTTACCATAGTCTCGGTACCATCCCTGGTATGAACAAAAGAATTAAATGGTTTCCTTAGATGCTAACAGGTACGAACACACAAACACACATACACATGCGCGCGCAAGCGTACAGAGAAAGAAAGAAAGAAAGAAAGAAAGAGAGAGAGAGAGAGAGAGAGAGATTGAAATATGATGCGGAGTACAATAGAAAGAACAACCGAGACAGAATATTGAAAATGAGAAACTGAAATTCGCCGCAGAGTAAAATTAGCAGTGTTTTTGTCTGGGTTTACGTTTTTGCACGTGTTTCTGAAAAGGGAATAGAAGTGAAAATTTCAAATAGCTTCTAAAGAAGACATCAACGTTTGTTAGAGAAACACTTGACGTTTTACAATTAACGCACAACGGGTGACAACGACATCCGAAAAAAACTTGGTGTGACAAGCTGTTTCGTAAGCCTAACAACTAACCAGCTTTTATGTTCCTTTCATATTGTCTCCCTTGTTCCTATTCACATGTCAAAAGATTGTGAAACCACAGAGTCAAGCGTGAGACGTTCAGAGGGAAAAGGAAAAACAGAAATTGTAATCACCATGAGATGATAATATACTTATTGTATTTTTCTATTACTGTGTTTGTGCTGCACTGCTATGAGCAAGCTTGAACATTTTATTTCAAGATTTTAGTTGATCAATCTTCAAGACTGCAACTCTAGTAAATTGTTTTCTAGATTCTTTTATATTTAATTTTGAACCTCAAAAAATTGGAATAAAGACGTACCTTGACGAGCTTTTTTTTTTACCAAAGTAGCACACATGCTGATTTGACGCTCATAACACGATCAAATAACCGCCTCTTCAACGCTACATTCAAAGTTATATCGACGACTAAGCATTAAAATAAAGTGTAATTGTTAAATAAACCATTAAAAGATCAGACATTCAACCTTGAATTCAAAATTGAATTATATCGAATATTTAGTGGTAGAGGGATAGGAAAAGTATCGGACACGATCTCTATTAAAGGTACTATGCCGGAAATCACTAGATTAGACTGACAAAAAAAAAACAAATATTTTCATTTAGTTTACATAAGTCAAGCGTAATATATTACGATTTCAGCTAATATTATTTCCATGAGTCTAGCCATAGATGGGTTAACCCACTACCAGCTGGTCCATACTTACAAGGGAAGGGTTTAGGTTCGAAAATAATTTTTTTTGATAAAACATCGTATATATATTTGTACCCCGATGCTGATAATGCCTGTAAGGCAGTCTGATCGGGTAAGGCTTCGTTTGTCCGCTACAGGGCGTTAAAGTTTGGAGCAAGTGAAAGACAGCCGGGCAGCCGCTGCAACGACTCCTGCAGTTTCGGTTCGAACACTCATTTGTTACTCAAAATGTATACATGGACATACTGTACCTGCGAGTGTTGATAAAGACTGCAAAGCCACAATACCGTGTAACAAATAGTTTGGCACATAAAGGCCAGTACTTGTCTTCACAAATGCAAGTTAGGCTTTTGCCCAAAGTGAGTAAAACAGATAGGAGAATCAAAATAAGCATACAGAGCAGTCTTCAAAATCACACTCCATGGACACGGTGTCAAATGCTACTTTATTTTCCACTCTAGATTTTGCAGACAGTTACGTATAGGGGTGTACGTAGAGGGGGTTCTGGGGGTCCGGATCCCACCCCCGAAATTCAGTTTTTTGTGAGATTCGTATCAATTTTGGCGTTTGTTTTTTAAGGTTGCCCTGATGTGCCTTTCTTTCCTTGTGCCTATTGTGACTCTCCCTTCTGAGTAATATTTTGTTTTCGATTTTGTGAACGATATTTTCGCTTGTGCGACCCCAAAAGCTAAATTGAATTCCAGAGTTTTGGGTTTTGAATCCCATTGGACAGACTATTCCAAGATGTTCCTGTGAGGAACAAGAAACGAATACAAAACTGAAGAGAACGAAAGCAACTTTAACTGGTACAACTGAAACCACAGCTAACCTGAAAATAAGAAGAGAGAAAGTAGAAAAAACATTCCAGCATCAAATATCTATGAAGTGTAAACATGAAACATAGGCTTACGAAACATTTACTAAAAGAAGAAGGAATCTTGTTTGTGTAACAGGGAGCAGAGAGTTGATGAGAAGATTGATTAAATGTTTGGTATGGAGTTTAGTGTATTATTTGAAGCCTAATACATAATACATTAATGGTCCACGACTCCACTGAACTCTACGAAAGTGATGAAAGAATATTGGAAGCTTTCGAAATATCGTCATGTAGGAATGGTCGGAGAAAATAAATAATAATGAACAGATTAAAAGAGGTACGATCTATACTTGAGACCAGGGAAAGAAACTAGTAAGAGCATTGATTAGATATAAATTTTACAGTAAATGATACTATTGAAGATATGATTGAAGGAACAGAGAAATAGGAAGAAGGTCAATGCAGCCTTTTCATTATCAAAGTAGATAAAACAAGAAGGAAACCTAAGTTCGGGATAATTGAGAAGGTCTGAGCCTTTATTCTGACCTATATTTGTGACATAATTACCCTTTCTGGCCTTTTATGAAACAATAAATACTTTGAAAAATCCAAAATAATTTGAATTATTATAAATTGCGATAATCTAAATATCTTTATTATAAACCAATCTAAGAATGTTCAGTAATCAAGACTTTTCAACAAATTTGCATATGACCAATGGCAGCACTGTATCCTTAATTCTATTTTGAACCTACAGAGATCCGCAAACGTACGATCTGTTCCGGTTCGGGACGCGACAGCTGAATAGATTTAAGTCCAAGAGGACCCCGAACTTGCTCTCCACGGCTCCGAAGATGAATATTCGATAGTTACTTGAATGGTGCACAGAGAACTTGAATATATGTCATCGCACGGTAAATCAGTTTTACAAGAACTATTTAACATAGTCTTTAACTCCATCTACAGATTTTCCAGCCGTTTGCTAAATCTGATTTCTCTTTCTTCCGACAGATGGCTGAAATAATTTGTCAAGGAAACGTTCCAAAATACTACTTGGTAACCATGTACATGGGACAATTATTTTCCAGAACTAACAATTTTATTGTTCAATGGAGGTGTTATTTGCCTTAATCTTCAGCTTTAAATAGTTTGTTCTTAACAATTAAATAACGTCAATTCTCCCTTACAATCTACTAAACACAATGTCTCATATTAAGTCAGTATAAAAGATTTATAATAGTATTAATGATAATAACATTGATAGTAATTTTTGCAATGGCGCAGGTTCCTAATCCTGTTGTTATCTTTTGGAATAGAATTAACTGCGCCGCCAAAACAAACTTTCATTAACCCGTAACTAGTATGGTGGGGTTCCTAAAATCCTGGTGACTGCAACTGAACTTTACTTCTTAAATAACCACAATGGTTCCAATGTCTAACAAGGGACACTATCGAGACGTGCGCACCGAAAGCAGAAAATGTTAGACCCATTCGAAAGAGATCTTAACGCCATACAACATACGTAAAAATATTAGCTGATGAATTGCAGAAGTAACGGATAAATTAAAGTTTGCGGTCAGACGGTAGATAAAGGGGCCAACAGCATTTTGGTTCGAAATTGAGCTCAATCTGTTTGTCAGGTCCGAAGTAGTGTATTCGGAAAATTTCAGACCGCAGAAACTTAAAAAAAACTGGCAGAAAATTAGGCGAAACTGGCCGTCTTTGAGCAGGGTAGGTAAAGGGACCAACAGCATTTAGGTTCGAATTGCGCTCAATCTGTTTGTTTGGACAAACTTATGAACACTGCAATGGAAATATTGCCATCATCTCAACATTCATGGACAACCTAATGCCGCAACTATGTTTCTTAGCTGCTGTGTTTGCCACAGTCGAAAATGAGGATCAGAATTTCAACACCACTGCACCACCACATAATTTGAAGGCCACAACAGATCAACATAAAGAATTTAACCTAATTAAAAATACAAATAACAAAACACTGTTTGAAACAATTGCAAATAGAGCGAAGGGTAATTGTCTTTTTAATTCAAAAAGCATCTTGATTTTCGGTACTAGTGATAAAACAAACCACCTAAGAATGTTGACAATTAGAAAAATGTGGCAGACGAAAGATCAAATTAAAGACATAGGTGATTCCCACATATTTAATGACCAACAGTTGATAGACACTATCTACAATACTGTCTACTGGGAGTAAGAATGAAGGGAGGAATATTATATTTTCAGTATAGACGACGAATACTATCTTCTACAATACTAAGAAAAACTAAGTTTAACAATTAATTGACTCAGAAATCTATCAGCATCTTGTTAGTAATAAAATCTTAGCCAAAGTGACCATAAATTATCCCAGGAGAAATCCAATAATTCTACTTTCAAGAGGACTGCATTACCTTCACAATCTTGAAAAGTGTTTTGAAAAGTGCTTCTTTGGACTGCTCAATAATGCAATAATACACAGGCTTGAAAATATTATACACAGGTTTCAAAACAGATGAAAAAGTGCGTTAATATTGTTTTAGACATTTATTTAGTTCGTTTTACAGTGCTAACTCAATAATTTGAAGATTTTTTTTTTTTTAAAACGTTCAAACATATCACAAAACGAAATTGTTTAAAACAATATGAAATGGCTGTTTAAACCAGTGCTTCTTAGTATTCGCACTTTCACTGTAACGGGTATGCTTCGGTTGCTAGGTAACGAACGCAACGTTGAATCTTTACGATGCGAAAACAACGTAGTCCACTGAGTTTTGGCACGATGACGGTGATAGGAAATACTTATGATATTCCCAATTTATCCC
Organism: Lepisma saccharinum; assembly: GCA_022664845.1. NCBI lineage: Eukaryota > Metazoa > Arthropoda > Insecta > Zygentoma > Lepismatidae > Lepisma > Lepisma saccharinum. The sequence continues at coordinate 25,254 of JAGDQP010002313.1, read as the reverse complement.
GGATGGCACTACAGCAGGAAGCCACAGTTAAGGGATGTCACTGCTACAGGAATCCATGGCCCAAACCGTAAAACATACATACATTATGTTCCAAATAACATGTGAGAAAATTACACTGATGTAGGAAGCGCAAGCAGGGCTTTCACTGCACCAGGAATATATCATAAGAAAAAGTCTACCTCTCCTAAGAATAGAAGGTATATTTAACGTTCTGGTTAAGGTTACATGCCAGTCCGGGTTATTGTATAATGTTCATTAAACCATAGCAAGTATACACGGTATTACTTATACATATGGTTAAATACGTTATCTACTTTACATTATTCTTTATAAAAATTAACATAAGAATTTCCCTTAATTAAGCGTTACAATTTGCTCAATGCTCTGCACACTAAAAACACTGAAATCAATGTGAGTAATCGCCGAGCTCGTGAGCCACCTATGTTTCACTTACACAATGAACGAACACATATGCCAACTTTATCACACAAAATGTCAATAGTTCCACATTAGTTCGTATCAAATGTGACGGTGGGCTACACTGTTACATCACAAGCCATTAAAATATAGCAATATATTTCAAGAACCGGGAAGGGAAAAAGATCAGTCATCTTTTTCTGTATTTTAGTATTTTGAGTATTATTTTTCAGTATTTTTTTTTTTTTAGTTCAAATCACCATTTTTTTGTGGCGTGTAAAGTTTCTTTCCTCAAGAAAAGTATTGTATCTAAAATTTTCTGGGAGACTAGAATTCATACATAGTGTTGTGTTCGGAGACATCTAAGTTATTGGACAACATGAACCGATGATGATTTGACATCGCCTTCAAGGAGATGAAGGTAATGTAAAATCGAGAAGAATATTGTGTTTAATTACAATATTCTAACAAATGATATATTTCCTTTCCAGATTCCAAGTTCCTTATTCTCCATTCGTCCTCATTGGTAGAGCTGTCTCTCTAACCAATAAGTGCCTACTATTTCTCGGACTTCTATTGGTTATTTCTGCTTTATTCTTTCCTTTCATTCCATGGGAGGATTCAACTTTCTAAGTTTAAATGGCGTTAAAATGTATACCCTTTAATGTTTTAACATTTTTACACTTATCATGCGTGCTTTCAACTTTCTGCATTCAAGCACGGCATACATTATCCCAACCATAATGGTTAAGTTTGTGCACCAAGGTATCAACTCCAGATGAACGAATCGTTCTTTCTGTTCTCAATGCATCACATTCTACGATTTCGCAGCAGAAATTCAGTTCAAGGCAAAAGAGTTCCCTTGTAAGTTTTCTTTGTTTAGATATATTTGGGAATTGAAATGCTTCTCATTTTTGAAAGTGCTGAACATTTTTTGAAACTGTTGTTAATTATGAACATACTCGTACTATGAAATGTACTTTAGGAATTTTCAAGGTTCCGAAACTAACTAATCAGAAATTATAAAAAGCTTCGGCGTGGATTTGAACCGTAGACACTCAAATTAAGAAATGAAAGTAGAGTAATTTTTCCGTTTTTCTATAAAAAGTATTAACCATATTTTATGAACCACTGTCTTCATATCACAAAACGAACAGAAGTATCCATCATCTAGCCGGGAATTGAATCCTGAACCTGGTTGACGCTAACCCAACTACTCACATCTCAGGAACGCCGCGAGCAACTCAATACTCTACATGCAAGGTGTTTCTTAATTTATATGTTGACTTGATGCACAAATTATGTTGGTCAAGAATGCTGGTGTAATATCCCCTGCGAACTAATTGTTGCTGTTAATATTCTGTGAGCACTGCCAAACATGGTCCTTTGTTACTCCTTGGCTGGTCAAACCATCGAGATGCATTGGGTTCCTTGTTGCAGGTGATTGAACATGGAGTGTCAAGTCGAAAGGAACGAACATTTTCGGCACATTATGTTGTTTAAGTTTAATCGAGATGTGCACACTGAAAATCAAGGTACACTTAAAGTGCACAATATGTCCCGAAAAAAGTTTAAAATATGTTCTAGTTTTACCACGCTTTTAGTGCATGAACTTTTCGTGAAATTAATATGAACTATATCACATTTTTAGTGTACAATACGTCAACTTCAGGTGTATAGATACCTAATTCATGCCCCAAAGGTTCACTTAATAGTGAAAAATATACTAAAAGTGATCTGAAAACGAACTCAAAATAATATAAACTACGGTAAATATGAACTTAATGTGTGCAAAATATACACTATGGGTAAGAACCCAATAAAAAGACACATTGAGCACACAGGAAGAGCCACATTTTTAAAGTAAGTTAACATAAAGTTCACATGCGTTTATATGAAGTCTATTTTGGTGAAGTTTTGTGTGCTTTTTGTGCCAGGAGGCCTCGGAGGCCAGCAAAAGCATTTAAGCAGGGCATGGCGAAAACACCATAAGAGGGCTTATTACGGGCCCTGGCCATAAGTCTTGCAGGAATGTCATGCCTAACAGCTGTTCTATCCAGATCCGGTATCTGCAATCAAAGCCAAGTAAAAACAACAACAACAAAAACACTTGTTTAAACATTCTGAATTCCGGGCAGTTTTTTCTATGACGTCATCAATATGGCCGCCAACGAATTTCGACTTACCAAATTAAAAAAAATATACATAATTTCCTTACCATTCAAGATAAAAATCTCGTTCCTACTTCATTTCTCAGAGAATACATTGGGCCTTTATTGTAATTCGAAACATTTATCTTATATTGACGCCCTTTTTAAGTATTGTCTCTCAAACTGGAGGAATTATTACTTTCAAAACATTTTTTAAAAATTTTTATAGCAAATAACTTTGAAACGGCTATGTTTAAGTAAAATAAAACCTGAAACAAACGTTATGGGGTATTACAATCAATAGCTTTCGAACGAGATTAAAGTTATTGACGTGCGTCAACAAATAACGGAGATAATCAATTTTAGGTTGGGTTAAATGTGTAGTTTTCTTCAGTAATATTAAAAGTGTATCCGTAGATATTTTCTGTTCTGACTACATAGATGAGGTGGATTGTGCGTTTTAAGAAGGGATAGTTCGATATGAACGACGTCCCGCGGTCTGGTCGGAAATCGAATGTTCATGCGGATGCTCATTGAACGCGTTAATTCATCTGAATCCACACAAAACGACACGAAGATTGGTCACATAGATGGATTGTGACCATACAACCATCGGCATTACCTGCACTCCATGGAGAAGGTGCAGAAAATTAGCGTGTGGATTCCCCACATGATCAGAGACAACAACAAAAACCAAGTGTGGGAATCTGTACCTCTTTACTCCCTCGTAATCTCTCTCTGTACGCCAACAATATGTACCTTTTTTATCCAGAATTGTTAAGGATACCGATAAATGGTGCCAGAATATCAATGTCAAACACAGGAAGTAAAAATTTAACTGCATTCACCGAAGAAATTATTGTCCATTTGGTAGTCTTACCACATCCGGTATACTTCCTCAGGGTTCGCACCTTCGGACTATCATCTGTTCCAGGCAATGTCAAATACATTTGCCAGGTAGATTCTTCTCCGACTATGCATCACTGACCTCTTGCTTTGGTGAATTCTTCGCCCAGAAACCGGTAGATTTTTATCACAAAAAGAATCGCGGAACTCCCTGAATGATGGGAGATAGTCGTGTAGAATTGTGGGGACTATATACTTCATTAGTGTTTTCTAATTATTGGCTTCTTTGATTCTTGGTTTGTGCTTCAACGGAATTGTAACAGCACTGACAGAACTTCTGTACCAACCCAATACTTAAAACACTGGTGGAAAGATATACGTGCTACATCATTGATTACGTTTGTGGAAAAAAATATATTTGTGTTGACAATTTCAAGACTTGAAACGTTGCCAAGAACATAAATGATTTTGCAGTTTCTTTATCCAGTTAGTGAAAAGTTATTTGTAAGAATTTTTTCATGTTTTGAAAAACAGAATCATTTGTAACCTAAAAGTTACTCATCTTTATTTTTTTTGGAAAAAAATCCTGTAATAAGCAAGATTAATCAGATATGTTTTTTCTCTTTACCGAACTGTCTCATTAGCATAATGACAACATTGTGATTAGTAGGTTGTTTTCTTGGCAACCGAAGCTGTTTTTTGCATTACAAGCTCTTTTTCAGAAGCAGGTAACACAGTTTGAGTTGAGAAAAGCATCAAGTTAAAATAAGCTGGAAAAAAGAAAGAACAAAAAAAAAAATAATCAATCATAATGACAAAGTAATTAGCGATGTAACTCAATAGCTCATCTTTTATGTTCTCGGTACCAGAGAAACACACACCCACACCCACACACACACACACAGAGAGAGAGAGAGAGAGAGAGAGAGAGACCGCTCTCCATATGAAAATGAAGGCTGATCTGGTTTCTAGCTATGGTTCTCTTTCTCATTAAGTACACTCGGATTGATTGGGAGAAAAGGGAGCAGGGTACTATTTAGATTAAACCTGAATGGACGAAGGAGGTTAAATGTTTGCTCTGGCGTCCATCAGTTTACTAATCGAGCACTCCAGTTACGTTACATACAACTCCATCACCAAAGATATGAGTTCGATGTTGCCAAATTGTCCAGATTTTGGACTTACAAAAATATTGCATTCGCCATTTTCAATGAATCTAAGTGTATGTTTCTGGCAAATCAACAGTACTCTGGGATGCTCGTTAGATACTCCCCAGGACGAGAAATAACCATACAAAGTACACTATTTTAAATCTGATTTCGAAGGACTAGGGTCGTCAAGATGATAAACTTATATAAGTTTGGCTAACACATTCTAACCTAACAAGGAGTCTGTCAAAGAGATCATATCGAAACTCCTGAAATTTTGTTACGAGAATCTACGTCCTTTAGAGAGGTAATATATATATATAAATCTACTGATATTAACTGCAATTTACCGAGATAGGAGCTGGAATATTGGTTGAAGTGTACAAAACGTATATTTTTTAAGATTCTACCAACAGAAGTCACTTCAGATTCACTTTCGTTCTGGAATGAAACACTGCTGAATTGTTGTAGCGTCACCTCTCATACCACAGCACTCCTCGCCAGGGACGTATTTAGGGGATCTGAAACCCCCGAAATTAAGATTTTTATATTTTAATGTCCTTATAATTTTGTCTAACCTTATAGAAATTAGTTTGTGAGGGGGTCGGAACTTTTCGGGGGGAAGCTTATGATTGGTCTGGGTATAAAATGTACATAATTATGCCCAAAAATTATACTAATTTTGAATATCAACCAGAATTTCTGAAAAGGTCCATACCTCCCTCGTCCACTCCTAAATACCTCACCATGGTATTAGCCATTTGTTATCGTTCTTTACAAATTCTATTTGAGATCTTTTTTAAGCATTAATTCTAGATTATGCTATGAAAGAGATCTGTTAGAACTTCTATGAAGAGATAGAAGAGACTAAAGATTAATACCAAAGCAAGAGCAAGATTTTGTTAGGGCAACAAGTGTTTGAAATAAAAGTGCTCATGATACGTTCAAAATTCACCTTCGCATGATAAATTGCACTTCTCGCACACATTACTTACATTTTTGATCACAAAACTAGCACAAATTAAAAAAAAAAAGATATGAACAAAATAATCGCATTACTTCTTTTATATATTGTGACCTTTGAGGACAGTAATATTAACATATCTTTTTCGAAGTCTTTGACAACAAATTTCATTCAATATAATGACGAATTCGCCGTAGCTCAGTGGTAGAACGTTGGCATATTTTCGGAAGGTCGTGGGTTCGATCTCAGCGGCCGACAATCCTGACTGAATTTTCTCCTGGGTTTTTCTTCAGTCACACCAGGCAAATGCCGCGATGCCACCTTCCCGAATTCTTTCCCCTCCTATATCCCGGCCATGCCTTAGATTGCTAAAGGTCATAAATCAAAAACAAATTATTTCAATAATGACTAATCCATCCTGCTTCTGAGTAAAGGTTTTACTCATCCATGTTATTCATTAGTGTTCTGTAGAAAGGGAAAGGTTATGACAAGAAGTTTAGAATGTTCCATTTATCTCAGTAATGTGCTTTTGCATTCATTTCCAGCCTAATGCAGAATTTCTTCCCTAAATATTCTGAGTATTTGAGATATCCTAAATATCCCAACTCCCTTCTAGTTTTGATCTTTGACTCCATGATAACAAGCCTCTTTACAGAAAAGTTGACAGAAACCTGCCCCCTTCATACACATATTACGTGCTATCCAGGAATGTCTTAAGGAATGTTTTAACTCTGGAAGAGAGGAACAGGAGTATTTTCTAGGCCCTGATGGTGACATTATTGATCTGAACACAGATAACCGAACATACCTGAAGATGGTTAAAATATGAAATTTATAGTGATAAACATGTACAGTGAATGTACAGAGAATGTTCTTCTCTGCTTCTGCCACTAACTCGTTCTTGTGCACTTTGTTCCTTATTATCTACTTCCTTTCTTGCTCTTTCTCGTACTTCTATATTTTGTCCTAGACTTCTGCCACTAACTCGTTCTTCTTTACTTCCTCCCTATGAAACAACGTTAAATTAACTTCTTTTTTTCACATCCATGTTTTCTTCTCGACTTCTGTCACTAACTCGTCTGTGTACAATTTTATCCTTATTATCTACTTCTTCTCCTCTCCCTTTTTCCACTCCCATGTTTCCTTCACGACTTTTGCCGCTCTTTCACCTGCATTTCACACCTCAGTAACGACGCCAAATTCTCATCCTGCCTTTGGATTGTCTAGATAACTGTTACTTTTCCTGTACTTCCCAGTTTGGATCCGATTTCTAACAGTTGTTGTTTGCTCCACTGGTGTATTCTTCCTTCTCAATACAATTTGTAGCACAAGCTCCCTCACGAAGTCATAGTAATTCTGAAATCAATCGTAAGGTTTAAGAATATGAAAAAAAGAACAACTGTGAAACAAAATTATGGGTGTCTCGTGTTTATTATTGGACCTTACACTTGAGTTGGAAAGAAAGGTAACGAGAGACTAGAGAGCGGAGTTTGGCTGAATCTTTCATAGTGAGAACCTGTACTGCATGATCGTGGAAGTGTTAAGTAGGAAGTGAAGTACTTTGTTAAACATACATTCTACATTAGCACACGTGGAGTATCCTTTACAGAAACACATACAGATATTCGAACCAATTATATTTCTTCCATTTACAGTTCCTTATCGTTATACTTGTGTTTCTATCTCACTTCCCTTCAGTCATAGTAGTCGAATTTATCTAGCTCCGACTAAATTTGACCTACCTTGCTGGACTTGAGCGCTTACTCGATTCGTATTACTAATCGTGAGATTCTATATGAAATTTCATCGATTTATGTCATTTATATGCTCAAGGATTTATAATTATAAAGCCAGCACTTGTCGGTTTCCCATAATCTATTCCTTAGAAGTGGAAACTATGTCCTGAGTTAGGTTCAAACTGTTCTTCGTTCTTCCTCCACACTTCTGACAATCCTATGATTAATATAGTAATCAATTCAAATTCTTTCCCTAATTTCTCTAGCTTATTCTTACCAGAAAGTGATTGTTAATTGAGGGTCACCACGTATAATTTCGTTTCAATTCCATATTTTCCTAACAGTCTACTGTCCACACCATTGCATTTTAACCTTCGCACTTCCTGCTGCAGAACTGAACGCTGCCATTGCTAGCTGCATCGTTTTCATATATACTATAGGTAATCAGGACATTGGCGCTCAAAATAACGAAATATTTACTTTTACTTAAGAGAACCCGATGCTTATCTAAATGTACAAACAACTCGTACTATTTCGTCAATACAAGTCTATAAGAGAAAAAATTAAAGCTACATCTACCTAGATGGTTATTTCAAAATTGAAGACTTGAATTTGCAAACATTTCAAGTCCATCGGAGTATTTTTTCAGGTGGAACAAAAACAGTCCAAGGATTTGGGATGTTATTCTATTCAGCCGAAATTATTTTGCATGATAAAAAGTTTATTAAAAAATATATTAGGCATCCCTTGGAACATAGATGACGAACGAACCGAAAAATGAAAATATAAAAAGAAATATGGACTTGGGATGTTTTGCAATTCAGATGTGCAATTATAAATGTCAGTCAAATTAAACTTAGCGGAAGCTTTAATGTGAGAGTAATGTCAATACAATTGAAAATACAACCATTTCCCACTGCGATACGAGGTGCCTTATCTCTTTGACGAACTGTCGTCACTGTGAGTGGAGCCAAAACCGCACCCTCTCCGACAGAAAGTGGGTCCCCTTCTAACTTCTCTCCAACTCCTTAGACAGATAGTAAATCGCGTGGGAACATAACAAGTTGTAAGTTGGGTGAGCTAGGACCTACCAACTGAATCTGAGAACTGCAGCTTGCGTTCTGTTGGCTGTGTATGGTCTAACGTTATCGCGAAGGAGGATATTCATAAGGACGTCACGCTTCACGGTCTTGATCTGCTCCAGCAACAATGCAAGACTGTTGTTGTAGCGATTAGCAGTGATAGCTGCACCCACTTGAACAATTCGGTAAGTACAGGTCGATAGTGGTAAAAGAACAACACCATTATTAACTTACCTGCACTGTCATACTGTGTGTTCGGCTTTCGTAGTGATGACTCTGTATGTTTGCACTGCATGTCCTTTCATGCTCTTAATGTTTGCAGACAAACTTGTTCCTTGTCACAATGTGAAACTGGAAATCGGTGCCATTTCTATAGCAGTCCAGATGTTTTTGACAGAATCACAGTCACGCAGTGTTTTGTTCCTCAGTAAGGTTTCGTGGGACCAATTGACGCAAACCTTATGTTAAGGCAGCTTGTCGTAAATTACAGTATGCGGTTAATTGCCTGGTAGTGACGTGGTGGCGACATAAGCTTGTCCTCTCCGTGAATATCCATCGCCATGTGCCCTTAAACTGTAAGAAATCAGATCATAATACCATGCTGTTTGACCTTGGTGTCCTCCATCACTCACAGAAACTAGCTCACACTGCTTCACAAGAAAAGGCCATTATTTCCTAGGGTTTATGGGAACTGTGTGTTTCCAATGGTGAAGAGTATTGAAGTGGCAAAATTTCCGCCGAGTTTCATGTGACTGCCCCTTTAATTTGGTACTAACAACTTCTAAATTCTTCTTCTTCTTTCTCAAATGTTAAGATATACACTGTTATGAATATCAGAATGATATAATTTAATGCTTTGAGGGACAAGTCTAGTTTGATATAAGAACGTTACGAAAATTATTCTATTGTTTAAAACTAACTAAATGCAAAAGAAATTGCTCTTGGTTACAAACATAGACAAAGTTTCCTTAAGTTTGGCAAAACTGCTTCAAAGAACGATATATAAAAGATTTAAGTACAAGAGAATATACAATATTCTGTATCTGCGCTGCCTGGAATCGTTGTTCCAAGTTTGGAAATGAATATACAAAACTTTCTTAGGAAAATAAATCCTTTTTAACTTGTGAATAAAAAGGAAGATCGGAAACTAAAAGAGAGATTGAGACAAAGAGAAAGAAACAGTGAGAAAAGCACATTCACGAGTAAGATGTTAAATATTAAATAATGCAAATAATAACTAAAAGTATAGTGAATCGTGTTAAGGAAATTATAATTTCAAGAGAAGCGAGATTTTACTATGACATTCACAGTTAATAAAACTCATTACAGACGCAAAAGAAAGAGAAATATATGTTCTTGACACACTTTTCTTGCTTCCAAAGTTATTGTACAAAAGTTCAACAAATGGAAACTATTTCTTCCCGTATTTCATTTCCACCTTTTTCTTCCGATCGTATTTTGAGGACAGAAGGAGAACAAATAGATGGAAGAACTTTTAGTTAAGAACTTAAAAACTTTTGCTTCAAAAGTGGTGTTTCGTCAGTCGATTCAATGGAAGAAAAACATAGGAAATTATGCGCATTGTAATATACTGAGACGATAACAATCTCTTTTATTTTATTTTCGTAGGTTAAACTTCAGAAATTTCCTCTCTGTGTTTTTCTACAATCTTAATGGATTTAAAACTATGTAGATTTTCTTATGTTTATTTCTAGTTCGTTCTCTTTCAAAATATTAGTTTATGTCTTATAATGCTTAAGTTATATTCAATTTGGAACGTTTCTAAGGAAACTCATTTTATTAATCAGTAGCCTAAATGAGATTCATACTTTAATCTAACTATTAGTAAGTTCTTACTAGATATGATTCCATATTTTCGATACCTTCAAGGTAACGGTACTTTAAAGAACTCGGTAAATCTTCAATACTTTCTTCGCTGATATTTTGCTTTAAAATTAAGACTTGGCCATGGATTGTTATTTACATATCAGAGTCAAAGCTTCTTCAGTTTCGAAATGAAATTAATACTTCGGAGAAGGTTTCTCGGTTTCAGATGTTGATAGAGAAAATCGTGATTGAACATAGTTTAATTGATTTACTACCATAGCTGATTTTTTTTTACTTTTTCTCTGTTCATTATTTCGGCTCTTATATTCTTAAGTTTACTGCAGCTTACAAAGAGCTTTTTTTCCCTTTTCGTTTGAAGTTTCAGGAGCCGTGTCTCGATACTTTCTGGTTCATTGTTAGTTACGTTATTTCTTAGATTATACAGTATATGACGGTTCTTGGTAAGTGAAGAATTCCTTCCTCCCGGAGTACCAATCCGTACAATAATTTGCCGGGCAGTAATTAAACGTGTACGTCCCACTTCTATTGAAAAGAGCGTCGCGGGATGATATAGCTTCCGTGATAACGAGCGAGGACAAAGGCAACCCTACTGCTCACCCTTGGGGTCCTGTATAATACTTCCAAACCAGTAAGCCAGTGAATTCCGGAGACAAAGGTTGGTGGAACGGTAATACCGATAATAGGTCCTCTGAGCCCTGAAATACTGTAAAAACGCACAAAAATCAACAGAAAGATGAATGTGTGCAAATGGCGGGAAACGGTCGCAAAGTGCGTGACGAACGTTGAAACGCTTGAAAATGGGTGAAAAACACTGTATTTAGGCGGAAAACCACGTTTTTAGTATTTGGAGCCCCGACTCAAAAATCCACAAATCTGCAGACCACTTCTACTGACTCCGACCAAAATATTGAAAAATATCACTTTTTGTGTGATTTCACGAAATAGCTTAATAGAAATGTTTTCTTCAGTATTCCAATAAATACTAACACTTTCTACACTTCTTAGAATACTTTATTACTATTTTCAGAAATCGAACTTTATCCGGTATTTTGGTATGCCGTCGGTACAAAAGGTAAAACATACATAAAAATGCCAATAAGTTGATATGTTACTACAAAGTAATGCATATATTTAATATTTGACCTGATTACAGGGCACACACGCGATTATTCTTTTGTGTGTGCGTTTACTTCTGTAGGCACGTGATAATTTTACCAAAAATTGAGTGCATCTGAACGCGTCAAAACAAGAGTAACATACACAATAATGCACTCTACTAATAACGAAACGATCAAAAATGAATAAAGTTTATCTGAATGCTTTTGACATAAATTATAAGAGATTATCATTAATGAAAATGTTTGTCGGCCGGGTACCCGTAAAGCGTTGAGCCCAACGTTACACAATTTTTACTTAATTCTGTAACTATATTTTCCTTACGCTCTTACGACGTTTACGTACACCTGTGCTCCATGAACATTCGAGTCCGATGAAGTATATTTTATACTTAACATGCACAACAATATTTCTTTTTCATTAACAAGTAACAGGTTGTACTTCACATTAGTTGACGGAGTACAATTAAATTTCTCGACATTCGGCTTTAATCTCTGAACGTGCTTTGTTGACATATACCCGATAGGCACTGATCAAGAATTGTTATATTATATTTCCAGTGTCGCTTTAACAGACGTCGTGACAGTTTGAAGAAATTGTAAGCGACTTGTATCACAATCTTTTTAATAGTATTATCTTTACTTTTACGAGTTAGGTTTTCTCTAATATTACTTCAGTTCAATGTACTTGTAGCGCGCGAGTAATTTTATTGTATCACAGTATTACATAATTTACGCTATTAGTACCTTTTTTTATAATACAGGAGTTTTGAACTGACTACTTAGGTTCCGTACAAAACTTTTTTTTTCTTACAATTCTTGTGTTTGCATTGATTTTTTATTTATTTGCTTTCGAGTCCAATGAATGCTAGCTAGTTACGACTTACTTTATTTCATACTCTAATGATGCATTCGAGTTTGTAATGATGAATAATGTTGTCTAGATTTGCCCTACTATTTTGTAATTCAACAACATACCACAAGTAAACCGTACTACTACTACGACTCAAAACTAAATATACCAAAAGAATAATAGGATCCTTTATTTAGTTGAATTGTATTTCTTTAGTTATTGCCCACAGAAAAACTATCTAAACGAAGGCAAGGTAGAAACGCATATCGGATAATCGACGACGACGTTAACAATAGCATTCCGAGCATCAACAATCCGCGTCTAATCACGTGACTTCTTTTTTGTTTTCAAGAGCACTGTTGACGATATGTAACTGATGCAACGATGCTACACATAATCCGATGTCATTTCACTCGACACAAGAAAATATAGCATCCCTTCTGAAGCTTGCAAATAGTCACTGCAAATATGTAATTAGATTCCAACAGGTTGTCTATAATTAAGAGAAACGAAAAAGGTTACCTTCAGTGCTGCATACAAGTCGTCCAGCAAAACGAGGTATACGTTACTTATTCCTTTGGGGTAATTCTCCCCGTTTTTCGTCCTGTTTTTGTGTTCCTGTAAATCCTTGGAACTTACTGATCCTTTTGCACTATAAGTTTTATATATATATATGTAATTACACTTGTATAAGAACAGTTTTTTGTCGCTGACACACGCTTCACGTTTCGTCTCCGGTGTAGCGTGCAATGTCTTCTGCTGTATCGGACGATACAATGTTGCCAGCTCTCTCGGGCAGAATTGTCCAGCACCAACACAGACATACGCCGGGCGTTGACTCAAGCGTCTCTTCATGCATGCGACGATATTAATGCGTGTCGGAATATAAAAATTACTTTAAGAATATCCAACTGCACTAAATGTTGTTATAATCATGTGAGGGCGAATTACCTGTCCGTCACAAGTAGGGTGGGTCGAAAAAATCGAGAGCGTGAAAATTTAATCTCAATAGTGCGGAAAAGTTGCTACTTGATCGAATTAATAAATCTGCAACATTTGAACAATTTGATTAGTATCTTTTACCGCCGCAAGAGGGCCATAATATGAAAAAAAAAAAATTGGAATAAATTGGGATGAAATTAAAAAGGTGACTGACTGACAACAGTGCAATTGTTTATAGGTAATTTGTCCATTATAAAGATAATTTTTTACTTTATTCTCATTTCTCAGATTTTTAAAAATATTTGCGCGCCGTAGCGGTTTGATTGTCTCAACTTCGATCTTTAAAAACATTTAAAATTTTATACCATTTTTCCATTCCTTTTTCTTCAAATTTTGGACCTCTATATGCGGTAAAACGTGTTAAATAAATTTTGTTCAAATTTTGCAGATTTATTAATTCGATCAAGTAGCAACTTTTTCGCGCTATTGGGATTAAATTTTCACGATTTCGATTTTTTTCGACCCACCCTATTATACAGATTTATTATTTAGTCTTTTAACTTTTTGATCCAGTGATGCGTGAAAATATGCGTTTTCTCAACTTATGTGCATATATATACACCTCTCCCAACAAGTCTGGTCAGCTTGGGAGCAGCAGACCACCTCCTCCCTCCGGAAGAGGCCTCATCCAGTAGTGGATTGAATATGGCTGTGTAGTATATATATAGTTATTTTCTCTAATGTCACTGTGTTTGTGTATTCTGGCGGGCGTAACTTACGGGTATTTATTTGTTATAAATTGGACTGTGACATTAAGTCAACACTTCTTGTACATTATTTTTAGCACTCGGTAACATTTACGTTTTACTACTAACGAAGATTCTTAATCTTCTAAACTACGGAAATTACTTAACTCTGTTGAATTTAGTTTGCGTCTGGTTCGCAGCTAGTGGGATACACAATAGGATTTGCAAGGACAACAACACTAATACATTCTATCGTTTATTGGTGTGTTACGGAGACGATCCATTAAGACTAAAGGGAAGTCGGACAGTATGAGCACAACAACGGCTGTTTATTAAAGATACCCAGACATAGGGTCCGTTAACTACCCCCCTCCCACACACACCAGGAAATTTTAGAAATAAATACCCTATCGTTTTGCACCCTAGTTTCACGTTCGTTTTGCACCGCAATGGTTAAATAGTTATACCTCTTATATTTCTGGTGGGCCAAGTTAACGGTACCCACCTCCCTGAGTCAATTTTTTTCGAAAACAGATAGTGTACCGGTCTGCAATCGTTTTTCACCCAAGTTTCGCGTTTTGCACCGAAATTGTTAAAAAGTTATAAGCTCTTAAATTTGGCCAAGTTAATGTTATTCCCCTACAACAAAATTTCAAAAATCAGACAGTGACATATAGTGTAACAGATTGCACTCATTCTGCACCGTTTTGCACCTCAATAGTTACAAAGTTATAAGCTCTTAACTTTGTGAGGGGCCAAATAAATGGTATCCCTTTACAGCAAAATTTTAAAAAAATCAGATAGTGATATATATTACAACAGATTGCACTCGTTTATCACCGATTTGTACCGCAATGGTTAAAAAGTTATAAGATATTATATTTCAGTGGCCCAAGTTAGTGGTAGGTCCCATCAGCAAAGGTTTTCGACAACAACTGGTTTGCCGGTTTGCACTGTTTTTTTGCGCCGCCTTGCACCGAAATTTCGAGTTTTGCAGCACAATGGTTAAAAAAGTTAATGGCTCGTATATTTTGGGGCAGCGAAGTTAATGGTAGCCTCCTACAGAAACATTTTAAATGTAGACAGTGACACATAGTACAGTAAAGGTAAGCGCGCATTTTTTAAATCAAAATATTGAGAAAGAAAAATTCACCTGATTTAAAATTACTAACATTGTTAGGTTCCCGCCTGGGGGACTTAAGTTGCTCAGCATCGAAATGGATTTCAGATAAACGGCTGCAAGTTGTGCTCTGATTTTGTAAATAACTTTGTAAGCTTCGTAGTTTGCGCCATTTTAGTAACTAATTATTTCGGCCTTTCTTGCTACCACTAGATTTCTCTAAAATCCACAAATATCCCAAAACCTTATAGACACTGGCCTGAGACTATAACTCTATCGCGGTCAGCTGCTCTTCTTTAAGATGAAGTAGAAAACAATAAAAGGAAACCCATAGGATTCATTCAATTGCAAGCCAGAGACTTTTAAATGGACAATTTTATAACCTCGTTGCATCTTTCAATTTAACTGTATTTATTGCCTTTCAGCATGTTTATCTCTGGTCGGGATAAGCTAGGCAGAGGATGGGGAAGATATCGGCCAGGTTCTTGTTTAAGGTACCATTCCTAGCATTCACCTGATGAAAAGCGAGGAAACCCTGGCAAACCTGTCAGAATGGTTGGTCGTGGAGTTTGAAACCACGTGCCTACCCTTTACCAATTCTAAGTGCCCGCCCCTTACCACCTGGACCACGGGGGCTGAGTCTTTGCATCCCTGAGGGAAGACAATACGCACTTCAGTCAATCACATTCGTAAGAACGCCTTTGGTTGTGTTAATTTAACCAACTTATAAGTTATTCTATGGAAATATTTTACTTTTAATCGGTCCAGAAACTAAATGACTGTAATCCAAAAAACATTTGTTTTCGCTTAAAAATAAAACGAGGCGGGCCACCAATTAACCTGCCTCCCTTCCCCCGACAAAAGAATCGTCTTCTGCCAATTTAAATGTTGTGCAAAACTACTGAAGTGCAATTCCACAACATTATCTATTTCTCCTTTTTAAAATTAGACTAGCCCTCAAACCATACGTGCTTATAGCGTTTTTGTCCGTGGCAGTGCAAAACATTATACTTGGGTGCAAAACGGTGCAGAATGAGCGCAATCTGTAGCACTATATGTCCTTGTCTGATTTTTGAAAGTATGCTGCATTGGGTTACCATAAACTTGTCGCCCCCACAAACAGAAAACTTGTAACTTTTTAATCGTTGCGGTGCAAAACGCGAAACTTGGGTGTAAAACAGTGCAAAACGAGTGTAGACTGGTACATTAACTGTTTCTTTAAAAAATGAGTGAGGGGGGGTTAGCATTAAATTGGTCCATCCAACTTTTTAACCATTGCGGTGCAAAACGGTTGCAAGACGATAGGCTATTTCTAAAATTTGATGTGGTGGTTGGAGGGGGGGGGGGAGTTAATGGATCCCTAGACACACACATACCTGATATTGTAAACGATGAACCCTAAAGTTCTTGGTTTAACCTTGGAACTACTAATCCTGAAGGGGCACTCATCTGTCTCATCACCGGTTCGAAAAATCTGCTTCTTCTAAAGTTTTAGTTACACTAACGTTTAAGAGCTCTTGTTGATATCACTTTAAACAAACACTTAGTAAAGTTTTACAAGTCTAAAGCTGTTTAATGATTATACTAAGATCACTTTTCAAACTGGTAGCCTCCTCAATTAACTCTTAGCGTAGATTGATCAAACGAAGTATAGCGAAGTTAACTAATCTGAATATCTGTCTCCATTGCGCTCTCGATGAAGGAGGCAGGTGGGTTTTATTAGCTGCTAATTTTCCTGTTGAATCTTGTCTCTGACTGATGCCATTGACTTCGTTATTGTACGGTTGGTGGAAAGGAGGTCTTCATATCATTTTCATAGCAAGATGATATTCAATTGATTCACTCTTAGATTACGAGGAAATTTAAGATGAAACGGAAGGAGGATTTCCGGCTATAGAAAGATGTTTGTGATAGGGTTTCAAATTAACTTGAATTGTTTTTGGTTAACTGATCTCTGGGGCCAAGGCTAATATCGGCCAAAACGTGCTTTTTCTTGATATGTCGAGGAGGTGGAAAGTACCACAAGTATCTGAATCGTGGTACTCTAATCGCTGTTTGTGTCTTTATGCTCCGTTATTTCATATTGAATCCCTGAATATTTATGAAGTCTTCTATTACGTATAAAACATGACTGGCACATCCGATATTTACACGAGTGATCCAATGATTAACAATTATTCTGTTACAAGTGAGAGCGAGTCCTTTTTCGTGCTCTTAACAGTTTATGATACTCAAATAACTAAAGGCAGTATTCACTGTTTCTATTGAATTATGTTCTAAAATCCAATCGACAATATATATATATATATATATATATATATATATATATATATATATATATATTTGATATGGAAAATGAAAAGGGACCATTTGTCGGAAAGCAACATTTTACAGGAGAGCCGAAAAATATGGTCAGTAATTTTTTAGTTTTGTCTTATGGTTTTTAGTAAAGAACATTTAAGTAAAGTTTTCATTTCTTAAATATGAAGTATTTGTAAATAGGATGCAGTTTTGTGTTTAACAAAGTTTCATATAGTTTTTCTCAAAATCCCACTTTTCCGTAAATTACAGTCAAACACTCAGTCACATAACTCAGTCGAATTATAGATAGATAGACAGATACCGCATCAAACAGGAATACCCACCAGCGTGAACTATCTTTCAAGACTTGAGAGCTAAGCGGAGACGAAGCCCTCAGGAGAAAGGAAAAAATATTGTATTTTTTAAAATTAAAATTAATAATATGTACTAAATAACCTCCATCCATCATCAACCCGCCATAGAAAGATATACATTTTATATCTATGTGAATTTACGACAAGGGTTGAGACAAGGGGTACACAGACATACATGCACTCTCACACAGATTATACCGACTGCCGATAATGAGCACAATCCTGAAAGACTAACATGATATACAATCATGGAAATTGTTGTTTCATGAGCGAAGTTCAAGAATCTCAGAATGAGTTTATCTCGTCTTCATGTTGACAATATTCCAGAAAAATAAAATATTTAG
Source organism: Lepisma saccharinum (assembly GCA_022664845.1). Lineage (NCBI taxonomy): Eukaryota > Metazoa > Arthropoda > Insecta > Zygentoma > Lepismatidae > Lepisma > Lepisma saccharinum. The sequence continues at coordinate 7,268 of JAGDQP010002313.1, read as the reverse complement.
TGTGGTTGATTACATAACACACATATCTCACTATGGACTAAGTGAGGTTATTAAATGAATCATGTACTTTAAAATAAAAATGATTCGCAGTGATCTGATGGAGAACATAGGATGGACTCCATACCCAAATATCCTTCGTAATCTTGACGAGCCATCAGCTTCATCAAACGAAAAATTTTCGATTGACTTTGTCTCCTCCATCCTGACTGGTCAATAGTGTAGTTTGTCTGACAACACTGCTGGAAGACTAGCATCTTACTACTCTTAAATTCATGGTGGAAATTCTTCGTAGATATATCTCCTAGTTCTTTCTTGCATAGCATTACATATATTGAACACTTAATGAGACTCAAGCATTATTTTCATTTAAAGAAAAATAAATAGGTTCATTGTAGATTCACGCCGTACATTTATTGACCAGACGTGATACTGAAAGAAGTACAGATGTTGTTGAATGACAATTACAATTTGCGCTCCAACTAAGTATCAGCAAACTCCAAAATCAAACCTATGAATCGCAAATGAATATTGTTTTTCGCAGCTCTAAAAATTTCGGAATCAATAAATAGATTCATAGTGTCAGCTGGAGGAAATACATTTTGTATTGTATAAAAAAGTGTTTACTTCGAACTAACATTCTGTATCTATTCAATAAACAACATTTAACGCTAAAACACAACTTTTATATTTTTGGCGTTTATTTCCTTCTTTCAACAGACGATTTAAATGCAATCAAAGTTTAATGAGTTGCATAAGAATTGGAGTAACACGAAAGTTGAATAATTGTGAGTGTTTGCGAGAAATTGATATATATATATATATATATATATATATATAGTTAGATAGATAGATAGAGAGAGAGAGAGAGAGAGAGACTGTCGTGCCATGTGCTCTTTGTGGTGGACATACACCGTGTGCATAGGTTTTCTCGAGATTCTCACGTTTCCTCCCACTTTTATCATTCTACCAAGTCTCTCATCATCATCCATTCCGTCTAATCCGAAGTCCCCAAAGGCCTTAAAAATTAAGTTCAAATCAAATTCGCTATACTCTGATCGTAATACTAACGATATAGTTATAGGTTTATGTATTCTTAATAATTCTGTATTTATGGATTTACTCTACACATACGTTCATGTTCGTTTGCCAGAAAATAACTAGAGGAAGCCATGAAGTTAAGTCAATGGAATTATAAAAAGATCGAACATATCAAAGATGAATATGATGACAATTCTGTAAACTAGTAAAAAAGTAACTAAAGTATATAAAAATTCATTATACAACAAAAGTTCCCACTGTCCTAATTTCCTTTATCCCCTTCATACAAAGAAAGGGTATCTTTTGACAGAAGGGCGACGGACAGAGAAAAGAAACACCATGATCGAACATTTAAGTACGGAACATTTAAATATCTCATACTAGGAGTCCATGTTGTTCATAAAAACATTATGTAACCTTATTGCATTCATATTCTGAACGTGGAGAAGGAACACAGATTTGTTATATATCACGTTGAACGAGAGACATACGGTATCCGTTGGGGGCTGCAAGATATATCCAGCTAGATAATGAATATTGATATCGCATACAATATTATGCAGTCTTCTACATCATGCAGTCTTGTGATCTTTCTTAAATATTTCACTCTACATAAGAAGCAAGGTGTTTCATATGGTAGTACGTGTAGGGCTGAAATCATTTATACATAGAAATACGATTTTCGTATAATCTACATGCATTTTTCATCCGTGCCAAAATACGTATTTGGTAACATTATCACAAAGGGGAAACTAACTAATTAGGATAGTATGATTTAGTAATCTAGGTATCAAATATCGATAGAGCTGTCGATACCTATATTCAATATCGAATACTCGAATATTACATAACGAAGAATCGTAGAAAATTAAATATGGTTTAGATAAAAAATTCATTGAAAATCGAATAATGTTCATATCGAAGAAAGCTTTAGAAATAAAAAAAAATCAGTTATAGCGAAACATAGTTAAAACGAATATCGATAATATAAAAAAAAATGTTGAAAATAGAATTTCATTGGTATCAAAAGATATTGAGAATGAACATAGATCATTTTGAAATATTGTTTGATATCGGCATTCTATATATACACTTGCGAAATTTAAATATGATATTTTATTATACTTTTTAAGCTCCCACCCCTATAGCATAATAATTACAGTTACAAACTACAAATTACAAGGTTTCAGCTTCGAAACCCGCTACAGACAACTGTTCAATTTACATACCTATTCCTAAAGTACGCAGCTATACCTAAAAAGGAGGGGAAGAAGCTCTCTCGGAACGTATTAGAATTGAGAATATATATGAAATTACCACGATGAACAAAGTCCAACAAAATATGTATAGTTATGGACAACAACCTTCCGTTAAGAATGATTAAGAACTAACAAAACACTGTACAGTATATATTTATAGGATTCTGCTTGACAACGGGCTACACTTTTGGAATAACAATTTTTATAGCTATTTGTTCATTACAAAATCCACATTACAAGACACTGTTACATGACAAAAAGTAAAGTAGCTATTTAGAGAATATTTTATGTATGCCTTATACGAGATTTTTGTAACAATTTGCGAGCAAAGTGTTGAAGGTGTTCTGGAGCTGTTACTTACGAGCAAGGTGAAGAAAACAAAATAGTATGCACTCTTGACATTTGGTATGAATCCATTTTTCAACTTAAGAAGTTGCCACTGGTCGGCAGCATAGTTGTTATATGGTGATTGAAAGCACATTTTGAGGTTTTATATATTCTTTGAGCTACTGATCAAATTAGAAAAAAACAGCAATTATCATAGTTGCTGCTTAAATTTATTACTATTATCCTGGGTTGGAAGCAATAGGAATAAATCCAGGCAGGTGTAAACGTTTGAAGAATAACTTTTGAGTTTCTTGTTTACTATGCTCGATAATTCTTATAACTTAAATTCAATTCTTAGTTTTTTTAATTTGTATACATATGATTAACGTAGATTCTTGTTACCCTCTTTATTATTTTTAACGTAAAAATGTCAACTGTGCGATGCGCATCGAAATGTGTAGGTAGCGCTCTCATATGTTCTACTAGGGATTCTGTCTGTATTTTCATTTAAGGAATGTAAATACGTAGAAGTTTGCAGGATTGGGAGAAGTGACACTCCTCGTTGAAAGTCTGGTATTATCCCTGTTATCGAGCTACGGCACGGAGTGAGATTGGGAGCTTAGTTTAAAGCTCGACCGCCTGTACCTTTCAAGATGACCAGGAGTACCAGAGCGTCCTTGGTAATAAATTTGATAGCAGGCTGAGTGAAACTCAGAGCGTCAAGAAAAGTGTTCATCGTCCTAGCTAAGTTACGGCGACTCCGTATTAATGATTTATAATTTTAGAAGCTATGTAAATAAACGTACTGATCTGTCTCTACAAGACATCAAACACATAGTTTTTATAAGTTGTAGTACACTGATTCTTAACCTAGGAGCCTGAGTGTCTTACAAGAGAGGCTGGAGACGGTGGCACACGCTTATGAGAGAAAGAACAAAACTAGAAAATGGAAGTAGAAATATTCATTCCCTCTGCGTTCTTAACGAGTACTTGGTACAAGCCTTGACCAACCCAAGAAAATCTTAAAACGAATGGAAGAACAATAGTCACGAAAACTTCCGAGACAATCGACGTAAAAAGCCAATTTATTGTTATCACTTATCAGCTTTCGAACAAGTAAAGTAGGAGGTTGTCGCGGACCGCGCAAATAGAAAATACTGTTTAAATCAACCAATCACTTGATTATTATTTGATATTTTTGTTTCCTAGATGTGTTGATCTTATTAACAGTATCTAGGACATTTGCAACTTTTGTATTAACGTTAGTAAAATAAATGGTTCTTTCCGAAACAGCTTTAAAATATTTGTAATTGAGGAAAAGGAAGAATGTAAAAGTTGCTTTGACTTTCTTCTGAAGTGTGGTACTCCGCCAACGCTCAACGCTATAACATTTCGCCAGTAGAAGGTCAAAACGTTTTCTGAACCCCGTTTTCGACTTCCTCCTTGTTATTGAAGTTCCTGTTACTGATAAAATATGCCATAGACTGGAATAACAACATAAAAATAAATTATACTGAATTGCTTTAGCTTCCATTAAATAATATTTTCTATCGACGCACAATGCTAATATATCTCAGTACGTAAGATACGCACTGCCCTAGTTGACTTGAAGTACCTCTATCACGCGCTCAAGTATAAAAATACTAACTTTGGTCCTAATACGTTCAACGATATGGAAGCAATAAAAAAATATTTTCCAAAATTGGTTGGTAACATTGACAACCGCGGCGCTGGAAGTACCCACATGAACTGTACAAGTACCTCATTCAGATGTCAAATTTAGTGTAAATCAATGCATACGTGTAGATTTGTATGAATAAAGGGATTTCTAAAAGTTGAATTTTAAAATAGGCTGGCAACACTGATAATTGTGGTGTTGGAGGTCGGGGACACCCAAAACTTTCTTTTATTGTGTTGAATGATGTTTACGGTAAGTTTGGGACAGATACGGCGTGGAAGAAGTTTTTTTTTTCAAAATGATGTTTTAAAAAGTTGGCAACACTGAGAACTGAGCAACCCAGAAAATCTCACATATCCCAAAAGTATTTGTAATCTAGGGTTTAATTTATGTTGTAGTTCTTAATTACCTATTCTTGCTTGAACAGATGTTGGCAGTATTACAAATTGCTACCCTAAAAAACGAAATTTAGAAAAAAAACGAAAGCTCATGTTTTTTTCTAAAAAAAGAAATGGATTTTAGAAAAAAACGAACGTTTTTTTACATTCTTTTCTTTAGTTCACTATGGTTCGTGGTGTCTTCAAATCTTACAACGTTAATTTAATTCATTTCCCGACGTCATAGAATGATGAAATTTTGCAAAGCAACGTAAGTCGGGTGGCAATACAATATTCCATTGTTACTTTCATATATTTCTATATATTTATATAATATTTTAAAAGTATATTTAATATAGACTTCTCTATCATAAAATAAATATTAACCAGCAATGAAATGGGGTTTGGTTGCTTGCAGAACACTAGGATTTGGGTCACAAAACAGCTTGAGAAAAAATAATTAAAAAAAAAAACTTTTTAAAGACATTCTTTTCTAAAACAATTCGTACTAAAAAGTAAAAAAAAAAATGTTTATGTATGAATAAAAGAAAAGCATGATGCGCGCTCTCATATATATTCTTTAATTAGCGCCCCATGCTTTTAGTAATTCATAAACAATTATTTTTTACTTTTTAGTACGAATTGTTGAAGAAAAGATTGTCTCTAAAAAGCTTGTTTTATTATTTTTATCTACTTACAACACTAGTTTCCATTTCTCGTTATGGCGCCAGGCTTGTTTGAAGAGCTGCTGTTGGGATGGTGCAGAGATATCCAACTTTTTGTTCTTAGTAATTATTCGCAACAATAACCACACATCACGTGAATTAGCCAACAGTTAGTGTCGACACAAGCTAACTCGCTTTTGAGAGTGTTGAAATTTTAGCTCATGCAGTGCCATTGGATGACATCTGGACGTGACACGCAGGCCATCAATGTAGCTAACTTCGCTACATTGTGAAGTGCCAACTGCTGTTAATAATAGCCCTGTATTTGTTTTAGGCTAATGTTGAGTAGTGTTGAATGTGACCTGCATCTAGTCTGAAATGATATTGACTCATGCCCTCTATAAGCATTCAATGGGTCGGTGTAGGGGGAATGTGCGGAGCTGCGGAATAACCCTCATAAGAATTCCGAACAATTTGATAACGTGGTGTATTCTCCTGTATAAACATCCAGTCGGTGTGAGAGTACATTAAGTTCATGTAAGACTGTAAATGGTCATCAAACAGTAAGATGTTGAGACTACTGGTGAATGACATGTTTAGAGAGACCATATGTTGTCACTACTGCGACGCAAACACATCCGACATACTTAGTATGGATTAGTATCAGCCCTCACGGTAACTTATTGACAACTAAGGTCCGTAGCCTCAATGGTATCTATGCCACACCAGAACCCTACCATCATCAGTCTAAAACAACTATCACTGTGACACATCGTTACACAGCTCATATTGTTACTCCTATTACGGGCTCAGGCAGTGTTGTCCTGTGTGGTGGTGTTAACATAAGCACTATGTTGGATCTTCTGCTCCCGTAGCTAATGCATTTGAAAGGACGTTACGCTGACGTACCCGATTGAATTTGGATATGATTTGAGCCCGTGTTGTTTGTCTGTTACCATGACAATTCTACCCAGAAGCCACTGCTCGCGTTTATTAACCATTCATGGTTTGTGGCGGGTGAAAATATCTTTCATGGTGTATCCCGTTATAATCTGGATCAAGGAGTTTTAAAACTAATTCAGTGTGTTAGACACGATTTTAACTATAGATTCAAATATGAAGATTCAGTGCTCTGTTTACTAATAAAAAGAACATATTTACATTTCATTTTTTGCATCTAATTTCACAGAAGACAAACTAGAGTTGTCATAAGCGACTTTTGATCTACTTCCATATGTTGAATTGCAGTGAGAATATCATAATTATCCAAAGCAGCCACTTAAAAATATGATGCTCTGTGTAGGGGAGAGTGGGGTGAGGAGGATACCTTAAGCGTATATTGAACCATAATTCTTATTCTAATAACAGGATGAGAATAAAAACGCGTCCGTTGTAGAACAATAGGCTTTAGCTACAAATGACTACAATTTGGAGATCAAAGCAGTATTGGAACACTGAGATAAATTTAGAAAACTAAAGTCTGTGAGTGATTCTTTGTATAGGTGATGGCAGAAAGGTATAATGGAAAAGCCACGTTAGAAACCATATGTCTGGAAAAGCTATTTTCCTTAAGTGCTCCATCTTCATATTAGAACACAATGATCGAGACGGTAGTAAGCCATAACGCTGTTACAGCCCATATAATTAATTTGAACTTTTATCCTTACAACACAATGAACTGACTGTAATATTACTACTACAAGGTATCTGGTGTAGTAAAAAGTAATCCATTATTTTGCCAATAGATGGCTTCAGTGATCTGTATCTCGCGTTGTATAAGTCCGATCGGGTTCAACGAGATGGCGTTCAAACGATGAGATTGCGTACTACAAACACTGTTCACATAGTTGTGATGAGTTGACTCAGTGTTGTGTGAGCGCGCGTCAAAATGGACACTAGCAAAGAGAAAATACGCTATATTTTA
>JAGDQP010002312.1:84508-106562 GCA_022664845.1 Lepisma saccharinum | reverse complement strand
TAGTGACACAAAGAAAGTAACTCGCAAAATGGATGTCACTCCTTTTGTGAGTAGAATTATTGTGCGCCACTCTTGTCTTTACCCCGAAGGGTGTTTTATACTGATATATTATTCAAATAAATAAACAAACATACTTTCAGTTTTATGTATATAGATTGATGGTGTTGACGAATTACAGGAACTGTTGCAATTTTATCACAATGTACCAAGAGTATAGAATTTTGCTAACAAAAATATCCATTCCTTTGCAATTCTCATGAAACCAATTAACTATTATTTTATTTTCTATTATTTTATTCTCAACAGCTATAAAACTAAACCTATCAGATCTATGGAATTTGATGGATTTTTTACATTCTAGTAAACAATTTTTTGCTGAAATTAAAACAACAAATAAGCACTCGTGTATGTAGTACATGCTAGTAAAGAGAGCTGATGAGATTTATATAGATAAACTTGGATATATTTTTAAAACGACTAAACAAACATGACTAGATGGTGTTAAGACTTAATTTTATTTGTGTGTTGGTTTTATAAAGTACTTTTTTTTCAAATGTGTGTGCGTTAATGGAAGTATTATTTTAGTTACTGTATTTGTTTGATCTGTTATTCAATCAATGAAGTCCTAAGGACATATTTTGACAATAAATGCATATTGTGAAAAATAATATTGGATTCTGTTACTTCGTTCCTCTCACATTTTCTGTATCTGAGAACCGAATTCGTTTAAACAAATATTTTAAGGAAATGCAAACTATGTTGATTTAAAAAAAATAGGTTTATAACAACTCTGTTACTGGAAAAGACATTGTACCAATGTGTTGCAATTTCTCACTTATGATCATGGCTACCTTTTGCGATAATACGTACATCTATTTTACAATTACATTTATTACTCTATGCTTAGCCTACATTAGTAGTTAATACTCAAAATTGAAAGTCAGAATTGAAAGGTTTTGTGATTTATACTAATCTTCCATTTTACATGTCTCTGTAAGTATAATGTATCGACTATTTAATTCAAAATAACTTTTCTTTGTTTTTTTTAATTTCTTTGGTCAATGATTTTGACCATTGACGCACTGAAAAAATTGTTAAGTCATATGAAAATTCCGTTTACTTAATAACTTCTGTTTCTGAATGCCTCAATTCTTGCTCAGTTCAAAGCTTTCTGTTTTCTACGTGTGCTTCATCTAGGGTACTGGGGAGTATTACTCCCAGAGCAGGCGAAATACACCCCACAATTTCTCAAGGACTAGTAATGAAGTTTCATATCCCCAGCAGATAGATAAAACACCCCCTCTGGAAAATGTGCACGGGTTCCCGGGGAGGGTTGTCTCTGGAAGATACATTATAATCCACAATGTTAAGGCACTCATTTGTTTAAATTACAAGGTCCAATATTTTGAACATTAGTTTTGTTAATACTAAAGCCCAAGTTTCCTTTCATTGATAAATACACAGTGTAATTCCAGAATTAAGGAAGTAGCAAAAGTAGAAAACTAAACCTACAAAGAACGCAAACTGAATTTCGGATTTATAAAATGAAAACGTGTTGGTTTAAACTAATTTCCTTGTTTTGTAATGGAGTGTCAATGCTGAATGAGTACTCTTGTACGAAAGCACTTGACCATTACTTAGGACATTACAGATCTTTTCAATTTCGTGCATTTCGAGGGCAGACAACAATAGTTTTACATAAAGAGGTATCATATTTCTATTGGTCTTCATTAAGGAATTATGAACAACTGTAAAAGCATTAATACCAGTGGCACCAAAGATAATGTACACTGTAATGGCAGTGAAGCGTAACATTGAAGATGGGTGTTTCTCTCACGGTTTGGCGTGTTAGAATATTCATGTTCTCGTGCTTTGCGATGAAAAGTAAGAAAGCAGAAACGATAGGTGATTCCTCTACATTCAAAGCCACGTTTTCATACGGTTTAGTGATATTAACTATTCTTTTAATATCATGTGTAGAGCCCAACCCGGGCCCGAGCCCTAGTTGAGGTGCGGTTGACATGAATTACTTAGTGCAAGAAATACATAGTTTGAAGGTGACCATAACGAGTGAACTTAAAGAAGTAAGGGAAGTATGGAACAAGTTATGCAATCGAAATGAATCTGTTGAAAATCAAGTTCAAAGCTTGTTCAGAGATGTTGGTGAACTTCAAAGCTACACCGAGTGGTTAGAGAAAAAGGTGGGCGATTTGGAAATAGATATATAAGGCAAAATGTTGTAGTGTATGGTTTAGAGGAAACAGGCCAAGAAACGTGGGCTGAAACTGAAGACAAGGAGCGCGAGTTATTTGAAAACAAACTGAAAGTGAGAATTGACAATGACGACATTCAAAGAGCACACAGGATAATCGCCAAGAAGGGAAACAGATCGATAGTTTGTAAACTATTGAAGGACAAAAAGAGGGTAGAAATTCTTAAAATTAAACATTTATTACGTGGTACCAAGATATTCATAGAGGAGGACTTTTCCGTAGCTGACCGTAGCGAAAGAAAGCAACTGAAGGAACACATGATGGAGGCTAAAAGAAGAGGTTTCAGTGATGATCTGCAATCCAAATTTTTAGTGATAAACAAGAGGAAATACAGTATGTGGGACTTCGAAACAGGAAACAATCCTTTTGTGACTGACGGCTCGTGACCATCAATAGTGATAACCCGGTTTTCACCACTCCAGCTGTAACAGCGTCCGGCCAGGAGAAAACTGATAGCCCTCAGGTTAGTGTCACGGATGACAGCATTCCATCACTACAATTGTGTGTGCAAACAACAGGTGATTGTGCTGGTGTTAGTAATAGAATTGTCCTCAGTCACCTCGCGAAAAATAAGCCTGCTACCCCGTCAAGGAATGGTTTAAGGTTGCTGAACTCTCAACTTCAGGGGAAGGAGGGGAAGATGGCCAGGGTTGACAACCAAGGAATGTGGACTATCAAGCAGGTAGGAAAACACTGACATTTCTGAAGAAACAACAAAAGAGAAAATGAAGACAAATGTTTTTAAAGGTTCTTTTACTTTAGATGTTCTTTTCCAAAATATAAATGGTGATGGGACCAAAAGGAAAGAAATATTTTGTAATATTCTAGCAGGTAATTATAATGTAATAATATTGGTTGAAACATGGTTGTCAGTTTCTCACTATGACTCTGAACTCCTTGACGAGCTTTATATGATATTAAGGAAAGACAGGAATGCAGAATTGCGTGGCAAATGTTGGGTAGAGGGTGTTATTGTAGCAATTCAAAGAAAATACAATGTTTTTCAAATGGACAGCATAGAATATGATCTTGACTGCGTTCTCGTTAAGTTTGTAAGTAGTTTATTATCTATGTATATATGTGTTGTTTATTTTGAACCTAATTAACCGCTTGAGCCTACGAACAATTTTACATGTATATTGAGAGCAACTGTCGCCCCAGTAGTACAGTTTGCCTTCTGGGAGACTTTAACATACCAGAAATAGAGAGTTCAAACTTAAACATTAGAAATGCGTCAGTTAGATGTCAAGAATTGATCAATTTAAAGTCATATTTTGAATTAGAATCATATAACAATATAACGAATACGAACAGCCGTACCTTAGATTTATTTTTAACTTAACTAACATTAAGAGTGTCAAAGTTGAACATGAAACTTCCCCAATTGTGAAATAAGATCCGCATCATCCTGCGCTGTTAATTACATTATCTTATACCAAGCCTTCAGAAACAATATTAAAAAACAATATTAGAAGCTATAATTTCAGGCGAACCAATTTTGAATTGCTTTATAGGGAACTAGCTGGAGTTAACTGAGGATGCTTAGAAAATTTTGGTAATGTTAATGAAGCTCTTAGTAGGTTCTATGAAATACTTTATGATACTCTCGATAAATGTGTTCCAGTAAATAAAACGGTCACCAACTCTTATACATGCTGGTTTACCAGAGAAATAATTACAAATATTGAACGTAAATTTTATCATTATAAGAAATGGAAAAGAACAATTGGTAACCCTCATTATCATTATAAAAAATCTGTCAAATTAGGAAAACAAGTAAAAGGAATATATATTTAGATTACCATGAGTTCTTAACTGATACTGAAAATAGCATTCTAAATGACCCAAGTAACGTTTGGGAATTTATCAAGAAAAAACAACACGACGTCTTCCACCGTGAAATACGACATACAATGGACACATAATCTACCATAATGATGAGATTGCCAATTGTTTTGCATACCACTTTCAATCAGTATATCAAAAAACGTCTGCAAAATATGAAATAAAGGTAGTAGTCAACAAATGTGAATCAATAGATTCATTTGATCTCTTGAATGCAACTTTAAGAGAAATAGACGATGCCAGAAATAAATTGAAACCAAAGAAATATCTCGGATCAGATCACGTACCTCCTTATCTCGTGAAAGGCTGCGGAGAAATTCTTAAACTTCCCCTGCAATTTATTTTAAACTTATCAATTAAAACTGCAACATTTCCGGATAATTGGAAGGAAGCTGTTGTGAGCCCAATTCCAAAATCAAATTCTAGAAATTAAGTAAGCAACTATAGACCTATCTCAATACTATCCTCCTTTGCTAATGTTTTTGAAAGTTTTATTTACCATAGGAAAATATTAACCATGTGTGAAGTGCAATATCATGTGTTTCTGACTAAAAGGTCAACTGAATCAAATCTGGCTATAATTACTGACTACATAGCATCGGGTTTAGACAAAGGTGCACAAATTGATGTTATCTACACTGACCTTGCCAAAGCATTTGATACTTTAGATCATGATATGTTACGTAAGCTCAGTTACTTTAACTTTACTGAACCTTCGCTAACTTTCATTGCCTCATACTTAAAAAATCGTAAACAGTATGTTCATTACAAAGAGTTTATTTCAAAACAATTTGAAGTTTGATCAGGTGTTCCTCAAGAATAAAATTTAGGACCTGTTCTATTTTTTATATTCATTAATAACTTACCACATTGTATTATGAACTAAAAACTGCTATTAGCTGATTGCATAAAATTATATTTGGAAATATCCTCCATTGAAGATTGTAATAAACTTCAATGTGACTTCATCAAATTTGCTAAGTGGTGTGAGAAAAATAATCTTGTATACATGCAAAACTGTCTCTTTCATAAAGCTTAAAAATAAGTATAGCTACACATACACAATTCAGTTCAGATTAACAGTACCAATTCAGTAAAAGATCTGGGTGCAATCTTTGATTCTCATCTTACATTTATTACTCACATTGTGACCATGAGAAATGAAGTCTACAGGAACTTAGGATTAATTGTCAGATTAGGAAAGGATTTTAATAATCCGCAGATTCTTAACTTACTGTATTTTAATTATGTCCGATCTAAATTGGAATACGCATCTGCAATATGGAATCCACAAAGCAGTAAATATTCTAGGACTATTCAGGTAATTCAATCAAACTTTGTGAGATTCTTAGCGTACAAACAAACAGGTTTTCATCCAAAATTTGATCCATCTTCGCTACTGGCAGCCAACTTTGATCTTCTGACCTTGGAGAAAAGAATAATTGTTAATGATATCGTATTTCTATCTACAATATTTAATAATGAAGTTGATTGTACAGACTTAACCGCAGCTATTTGCATAAAAGTTGGCTTAGTTAGAACTCGTATGCGAAACAATGGTTTTTTCTCCTGTCACAAGGCCAGAACAAATTCTATGTTAAATATCTAATATGGCGAACATGTACTGCTTATAACAAGTACTTGGAAGCAGATATCAGCAATAGGGCAAAACAGGTATACACCTAGACTGATCCAATATATGTCAATATACTATCTGAAACTTTATTTTGTGGTAACTATATTAAAGTTTTGTACTGCTTTATGCAATGGGGAAATTATTATTATTTTGTTAATTTTATCTTGAGAAAATTATGTTAATATATGTCTGTGTGATTGGGTTAATATATATTTTCTTTTTTCTCTATCTTGTGGAAACTATATTGATGACTGTTTTATTCTATGTGATTGGGTTTGTAAAGGTTTTTTGTTATGTGTGCAATTTAAATTATTTCATTATGCAATGGAATACTTTAATTATGCATTAGTCTATTGTTTTCCAAATGAATAAATAAATAAATACGCATTTTATACCAGCAATGTTATCCTATTAGCTCTTAATATCTATTATCGGGCACAGTTAAGAGCATCATCTACCTTATAGTTACATTTAACCTCCTTAAGAGCATCTTCTACCTTCTGTCGTCCCTAGAAAGTTTGCGTTGTTGCTTATGGACAAAAATAGCTACCGAATTTTATAGTATTCTAAGGAACTGGATATCTTTAATAGGAAAGAAATTTTTTACAGCATTCTTCAGAAGTTAATGAACGGGTTGAAATACTTAGAACGTACATTTGTCTCCTAGGTTTTCATAAATAAATTATTAAATAATAAATGAAATTATGTCGTTTTCTACAAATTACAATATGTCTAACTTTTCAACCAATTATGGTAGAAAAGACCCACGTGTTTGTTTTATTCCTTGTAAAGAAATTATTCCAATAATTTTAATTGCAATCATATCTGATACACCAATAAAAATAGAATTTTATGTAACTATTCCAGTCCACTTGTCTAAAGTTTGACAAGGGTAAGCCACACCCCATTCTAGGTTTGGCTGTGGAGAGGTGGGGGTTGGAGAAGAGAATGTCTGGTTTCATTCATACCTCTTGAATGAAATAGGTTCTCGAACAGTTTCTTAGAATATCTGCCGAAAATTACTAATTCTGTAGAGTTTGTGTTCTTCCTCAGTGATTCCATACTAATATAGTAAGAAACTGGACGTGGTGAGTGGAGGGAGATATTTCTCCTCCACTTTTCCGTGGAAGTTATTATTCTAGCATAATGCAATATATTATTTCCGCTTTGCTGACCTGTATTGTCTTATGTATTCACTCATTCTATATCTCTTTTGTATTTTTTGCACTACTGATCACATTTCAGATCACTATTGATCACATCACAGGCAGATTTGTGCAGTACTATAACAACATCAGCATTACTTACAGCTGTAAAATATAATCTCTCATCTTACAGCTGTAAAATATAATCTCTCATCTTACAGCTGTAAAATATAATCTCTCATCTTACAGCAAACTTGCGTTTGCTGCATACATCATAGTTCAGCATAGTGGTGTTCGGCATTCTTGAACGGAAATCGGAATACCGGAATTGGAATGTCAATATTTGTGATTCCGGAATGTCGGAATTTCGTAAAGTCGGAATTCTGCAATTTCGTAAAGTCGGAATTTGGAAATTCCAAATTATTAATTTGAATTTAATAATTTGGAAATTCCAAATTATTAATTTGAATTTAATTTTTAAGACCATTAGCCCAAAGGCTTTAGGAGAATTTGTCGGGTGGATGATGATGGGATGATTGGTGGAATCAAGAAAGTGAAAGGAGACATGAATTGAAAACTCACGCACACGGTGTTTGTCCACCAGAAACCCGCATGGCACGAGCAGGGATTGAACTGACGACACCAAGCACCAGAGATGAGCGCTTTACGTTTCCGTCACTGCGGCACTCGGAAGAAATGTCGGAATTTCGTAAACTCGGAATTTCTGTATTCCAAATTATGAATTAGAATATAGCTCTTTATAAAGTTTTTATCCTAAAGGCTATGAGAAAATTTGGCTCGGCTCAGATAGATGATAATGGGATAATTAGTGGAATGGAGAAAGTGGGAGGAAACAGGATAGCACGGAGAAAAACCACGCACACGGTGTTTGTCCACGACAAAACCTACATGGCACGAACAGGGTTGAACCAACGAAACCAAGCGCCAGAAGGGAGCGCTTTACCACTGAGTCACTACAGCTCTGGCAATTACGAATGGTCAGAATTTCGGAAAGTTGGAATTCCGTAAATCTCACGTTACTCTAAGTATTTTGTAAGTCAATAATTTTTGTGTTACGTTTTGTTACATAAAAAGTAAATCAGTGCTCTGTCTTGTGACATATCCGACTGGCTACCCCCACCATAAACAAATCATCCAACAGCGTAGCATATTACTTCTGATTTTCTTTCCTGTTTCTCTAATATCATCGTTGATTCGTCCCTGTCCGTCCCAACACTCGTACACACAAAAGCAATTCTTCGCTGCACTATTAATTGTTTAGTACAATACAGTACCGTTAAAGAAGTTTGTGTTTGTATAACAATTACATTTTTTCAACGCCTGTTAATTTCTCTCCTAATATGGCAAAGTTATAGTAGATGAATGTTTGGAATTCGAAGACATAATTTAGAATGCTTGTCTATCAGTTTGCTATCAGAAATAGGCCTAATTTAGATCAACCATTTTCTCTGCATAATTGTCTTGCAGGGAAGGAACACTTCTTCGAAAGAAAACCAGAAAAAATAACTCATTCATTCAATTCAATTCAATCCAAACGTCTATGAGTTATCTCTGTCGAACTTGTGGCTACTGAGATCTATTAGGGTTACAAATGGAGAATACTAAGCGATTGAAAAGGACTTGATAGTTTTAGAGTCATATTCATAGTTTTCCTCAGTTTCAGAACATGATGAATTCAATGGTGTATGGCTCATTTCTGTTTTTAACTGAAAAGAGAGGTTTTAACTTTAAATTAAACTAGATATTTTTCTCAGGAAAGCACACAATAGACCTTGCAACTGTTCCAAATTTCACCAAATGCCGAACATGATGTTACTTATACTGTTATATAATTCTCGTATCTCAACTTCAGTACATAAAAATTTCAGGAAAGCACTGTTTTCTACAACTGCATGTTTACATTCGCGTCGGCACCTGCTGTAAAAACGGTTTGTGGACATAGCTGAAAGAGGGGATTTGTGTAGACCCTTCCTTCTTCTTTCCCTGGAACTAACGAAAGTAAAGACAAAGGCGGGGCGCGGCTGGCTTACCCTCGTCAAACCTTTGACAGGTGGACTGGAATAAATACATAAAAATACTATTTTTTTATTGGTGTATCAGGTATGACTGCAATTAAAATTATTAGAATCGTTTTTTCACAAGGAATAAAACAAAAAAGTTGTTTTTTCTACCATAATTGGTTCCAAAGTTAGACATATTGTAATTTGTAGAAAAGGAAATAATTTTATTTATTTTTTAATAGTTTTTTTTTAATGAAAAACGAGAAGACAAATGTACGTTCTAAATATTTAAAATCGTTCATAAATTTCAGAAGAATGCTGTAAAAATTTTATTTCCTATTAAAGATATCCAGTTCCTACGAAATACTATAAAATTCGGTAGCTATTTTGTCCATAAGCAACAACGCAAACTTTCTAGGGACGACAGAAGGTAGAAGATGCTCTTAAGGAGGTTAAATCTAACTATAACGACAATAATTTGTAAAAGATGCAGGTTACAATTTTCCTTATTTTGAGCACAGTTTATGCTTGAGGGGATGAATAATACAGTACCTGTCCATTAGACCCGTAGGAAAGTCATGCCTGACGGCTGTTCTCTTCAGATTCTGTTAGTAGTCAGTCAGTCAGAGTAAATGACGGTGTTTAAATGTGAAGTATCGAGCAATTTTGCTCATTCCTTCCAAGTGTTTTGAATTAACGGGATGTATGTACATGTCTAAACAAGTATAAATAACGAGGGTAGAGGTTTTGAGTCGTGGACAGTTTTTTCTATGAGGGCGTAACACTTTGGGGGCGGTGAAGTTTGTTTTACTTTCCTAGTTGGTTTCCAGCCCGTGTGATATTGACGATAGAATATTGTGATGGTGACATTTTCTTCCTTACCAAAGTAATGTTACAAGCGTACGATCGGGGCTGAAGAGGAAGAAGAATTGGATCATTACACAAACTTTGTAGATTGAACAACTATTCTACGGCTGCAGTGCCCCCCCCCAGAATTCTCTCCAATCCTCATACCCTCCCCAATCAAAGTATGGATGAGAAGAATGAAAGAAGAAAGAAGAAGATGACTCCTGCAACGAGGGAAAAGACTACTAAGAAGGAAGATGTACGACCAACAGACAGCATCAATAACTAATATCTTATCTCGTTGCAGGACGCAGAAAAGAAGAAGATGCCAGTCTTCAAGTCGTGTGTTGTCCTGTATCGTCTTGTCTAATGTGTGTTATATGTTTAAATGTATGTATGTTCTTTATTTTAATAAAATTAGTATATAGTAGATAGGGAATCCCCCCAAGGAAGTTCCAAAAGATCTGGAACAAAGGCCAGGAGAACATTCTGGTTGCCTGGCCAAAAGTCCGTCCCGCAACCCCAGAGGTCTCTGACCGATGGAACACAGGGTCTTCTTGGAGTGCCGGAATTCCGGCAATCCAAGAATCTCTAGGGACATGCCTGCCCCAAGGCAAGGAGCTCAAAAATGAGCGTGATGTACGACCTTGAAAGCACACAACTTGGCTTGTGTAAAGGATACAAAGAGGCAGGGGTGGTATGCGGGTCCCCCTAAATAAAAATACCAAAGTGATGGTGCACACCAGAGACCCGCGACGAGGTAGGGGGAGAAATTCTAAATATCTTTATTTATTCTTTTTATTCTATTTATTACTGAGTAAAAAACACCTGACCTAAAAAAATCTGCAATAAAAGTGATATTGTGGCTACTCCATACATACATAGTTTACATTACACCGTTTAGAGCCCGATATTGCGAGAAATTTCCCCCAGATTGAAAAGAAGGCGACAAAAATAGATTATCTGCATTTAAGTCATAAACGGTGCACGTACAAAAAATTTTCAGGAGTACAATATAAAAGATCATAGATTTTTCATTCTGAGTAACTAATAACATTTTCAGGCTAGAACGAACAGTTACAAAGTTACCGTTGGTTTTAATGTTGTAAATTTTAACTTTTAACAAGGAAATGAGTTTTAAAGAAAGAAATGTTTAATTTCAGAGTGAGGCAAAAATTTAGAAACACCCGGGTAATTCGAAAATGGCTATATGAATTTAGACCAAGTGTTGGATATCGATGATGGAAGGCCGGGCTTCAGGTAGTCCATCTTGAAAGCCGCCGTCTTAGAATTGTGTTCAGAATTTTAAATGGAAATGTTATTTTATCATATATCGTTTTAGGCTAGCTCTTTCCCACAAGTTCAAATATGAAATCGTTTCTCACCTATGTTTTTTTTTTCGTTTAGGAGATAGCGCCATCCCACACAGGAATTTTGATCTAATTAAAAGTAAATCAATTTTCCTTTGACAATTGTGACAACTTCATGAAAGCATAGCGAATCTAGCCAAACAGTTTAAACACGATTGAATAGAGCATCATAGTTTACAAAAATCAAGCTTAAAATAGCCTCGAGAGAACAAAAAAAACTTCCTAAAAATAAAAGACGTTAGCCTGGTTGGAACTCGAAAAGAGGGCCACTAGAACAACAACCCGATGCTTTAGTCACAAGGGGCCATGGAACCACTTGTCTTAGTTCGCTTTCCAAGCACTCTTGCTACTTAGTTCGTCAGATCGCAGGTAATGGAAGGTGTAAAAGGTTGGAAGTTGGCAGCGATTAGATGGTGAAGCAGTCTTGGCACGTGTTGAGACTTCATCGATTCGAGACAGCGGAAATGCATCGAAACAAAATTCAAATAAATTTAAAGTTTTAGAAGCTTCCCCGCATAACTGCTAGTTCCGACAAGCTTGAATTATGTTACTTATAACAACCAGCGACAATGTTGTCAGAACAAGCCACTTATGTTGTCCCACGATTGTTTCATGCTTGAGTATTGAGTTCAACATAATATCAAGTTTTAGAAACTGAAAGCAAGTGACTGACAATCCTATTTCAAGCTTGCATGCTATCTGAGTGGCGAAAGATAATGGTTTGGCATTCTGTTGTTGCAAGTAGGCTTAATTCAGCATGGCACTAACGATTCATCAGTGGATCGAGACTATGCTCATGTGTGGTATTCGCAGTACCAGCTAAATTCAACGCCCATCATTCGCAGAGAGGGGACAAAGCACACGCTACCATGATGAGAAATTGAAGAAATTTGAAGGAGACGGGAACTGTGCACAACAGGGGTCATAGTGAACGACCAAGGACCTCAGCCGACAAGAACATGGCAAGGGAACTCGTTGAAACCACTGTGAAGAGCCCCACATGCAGTACTCGACGATTACAGACGATATAAGCTGCTTTCAGTAAGAAGTCCGTATTTTGGGTGCTGCACGAAAACACTGAAAAGCTGAAAATAAAAAAAAAAATAAAAAAATATATGGGGATGACCCATATAAACGGATACAGTTAGAACAATAGACTCAAGAGCGGTGTAATGAAGCTCCAATTCTTTGTGTGAGTTGTCTAGATATGTGGCCCTGATCTATATCCACGGCAAAGAGAATAAACAGAACCATCATTGTTGATCTGATGACAACCCATCATTGACAGATGAGAGTACAGAAGGAGGTTGGTGGATGATACTGATGTGGTGTTGGATATGGGGTATACGAATTGTGCGACCGGTGTTCATCCTTGGCAACTTGACAGGTGAGCGATACCTAGACATATCACCGATTGTAAGTCTCCACCCATCTTGGATTTTGGTCGAGAATTTTAAATGAGAAAGGAGTCATGTGACATCGTTTATGCTAAATCGTTACCCAAAATTAAAATGTTAAATGGCAACCTTTTAACCTACGTTTTTGTGTGTAGAAGATATAGATCCTCAAAAATTATCTGGCTCCCCACATTATGTCTCAGTCACACTCCGCGTCATTGTTTAATCCAAATGGACCCTGCGTGACATATGGTGACTAATCTATTCTGGATCCCCTGATGGAGATGGTGTAGGTTGTTGAACTTTTCGTGATACTTCATGTTTCGAGATAGCTCCACAGACCAGGTGAACAAGGAAGCTACTCGATGGGCCTGCACTGACCGATCTAACATCCCAGAAACTGGAGACCCAACCACTCAATACCTCTGCAGAGTAGTGCGGGAAGGCGAAAAAGGAGGAAAATTCCCTTCAGGATATAGCAGTGAGAGGAACATGCTCTCGCAAAGAAAGTCCAAGTATTGTTCACCAGTCAACTTGCCATGATCTTTCGCCAATTCGGGTACCCCATATCATACACCACACCACGACCGTGCTTCTGCAACCTGCTTTACGTCGTATTGTCATATGTTGATGATGAATTACCATCAGATCCTTAAAGATCCGTTTATTGCCTCATCGCTAAAGCACTCACACAAAAGAAACATTGCATCACTCTCGCGTCCATTCTTCTAACGCTAACCGCCTGTCTGATTCATCCTCATTTAGGCGCTTTTGCATTTGTTGCTTATATGATGTCATCCGTTTTCATCCATAGCCCGTAATACGCACCTCGGACTGACAACTGCTATCGCCAGTAATGCTTCACAAAGTTGCCACAAGTGCTCTTGCCGTGTTCTCGCCGGTCGCGCCCCTTTGTCGTCCACTCCGTCCCCTATCGCGCACAGATCTAGTTTCCTCAAATGTTTTCAATATGTCAATACGGTTGCGTGTGCTCTGTCTCCTCTCTGAGGATGACGGTCGCTGAACTCATCTGCAATTAATTACCTTGATGCTGCGACCACTACTCATCATCACAATCTAGATCTGTTCATAAAGGGTTAGTGCCAAACCGAATCACCCGCAACAACAGAATGCCAAAGCATTTCCCTTCGTCAAGTTCGAGACTTCATAGTGCCCTATCACCTAAACAAATAAAAATAGGTGGAAAACAACTTCATATTTTAATTTCTGGGAATGAGATAGCCCAAAACGATATGCGACATCATGCTATTTCCATTTAAAATTTGCAACATCAATTCAAGTTAGTGGTTTTTAAGATGGACGACATGAAGCCCGTTCTTTCATCGCCGATATCCAACACTTGGTCTCACTTCATATAGCTACTTTCGAATTACCAGGGTGTTCCTAAACTTTGGCTCGCTCTGAAATTAAAAAATCTCTTTCTTTTAATTTCGTTTCTTCGTTATAAGTTGAAATTTACATTAAAATGAGTTATAATGTTGTAACTGTTCGTTCTAGCCTGAAAATGTTATCAGTTACTCAGAAAAAAATATGATCTTTCATTTTGTACTTCTGCAAAATTTTTGTACGAGGCACCGTTTATGACTTAAATACCTATTTTTGTCGCCATCTTTTCAAACTGGCGATCATTTCTCGCCTCTCGGGCTCTGAACGGTGTAATGTAAACTATGTATGTATAGAGTAGCCACAATATCACTTTTATTGCAGTTTTTTTAGGTCAGGTATATTTTTTCAGTAGATTCCCTGGGCTAGAGTAAATAAAGATATTTAGAATTTCTCCCCCTCCTCCGTCGCGGGTGTCTGGTTCCTCCATCGCTTTGGTATGGAAGAAAATGAAACCACCCACAATATTCTATCATCAAACTTCACACGGGTTGTCATATGGAAACGCACTAGGAAAATAAAAACTAATTTTCAGAAAATATACCAAAATTTGACTTTGCCCACTTCTACCTCCTATGTTTACATCGTTACGCGAGCGATCTATACATCGTTTAATTTCTTGGACTATTGAGAAAGAAAATAATCATTACTTATTGTTCTCCTACAGCTGAAGCTAAAACCATCTTAAGAAAAGTCGGCAACGACTCAAAAAATTCACCGCCACCATAGAAAAAACTGTCCACGACTCAAAAAGTCTACCCTAGTGATTTGCACTTGTTTAAACATGTACTAACAGGATCGAAAGAGATCAGCCGTTAGACATGACTTTCGTACGAGTATTATGGACAGGGACTTGACTAATAGTGAGGATTCCACATGTGAAAATTTGTGAGATAAAATTGACGATTCGCAGTAAACATGCATTGAAATGTTATCTAGTCTGCATTCTTCAATTATCTAAGAGAACTCTGATTATGTTTCTCTAAACTGGAACGCTCTACGCTATTATCAGTAGCGATTGGTGGTTTTTACAAGGTGTAGTATCTGTAAGGCTTTTTATTAAATATGAAGACTTGTATATTGCTTTTCATTGTAGAAGGTTCCTCGATTTCTGCGTAAGAGAATCGCCTCGAGTCATTAGTTCGAGATATTAAGACTTTCGCAATTTATGGGGATGCGGCCTCACAATTGGGCGCGTCTAACTTTGAACCTAATATTGTTTCTTGCAGTGTTTTATGCGCAAACTGTACGTAACATATTTTAATAAATCATAAATAGAAGGAAAAATATCTTATTGATACCCTTAAAATATTCCTATCTTCCTATCCTGCCTTTAAAACATTCTAAGTATCACCCATACATTAAACTTTCTTTTTAAAAAATACGAACAAAAGTATAGGCCTATTAGTAATAGATCTTTATGTCCAGAGTGCATTAAATCCAAAGAAGCTTTGGAAGATAACGCGTGCTTATAACAGGTATATGAACCGCATAACAGCATCTGTTTGCGCTAGTAGTCCCATTTGTGTGCATGCTGTTTATTCTTTGTTTTGGATTCTATTTCATATTTATTAAAACGAGATGTAGAAGGAAGGGGGGGAGGTAAAAAGAGACAAAAAAAAACGTAAACGATTAGGTTAACAGGTGTTACAGCAGAGCAGTTAACTGTCTCATTTTTGCGTGCGTCACAATATTATCTCCTCCCATCCTTTCCCCTTTACACAACTCATGGACACACACAGTTTTACATTAACGCACGCACGCACACACACACAAATAGACATAGCTTGTGCTTCAATCCAACAGTAGCACACATATACACACACACAATCATAAAAGGGTACAAGGACCACAGCTGACGGTATTAAATACAGACACAGCAGTTTAGGACTACTAACATAAAGAATAATAAAAAAAAAAAATAATAGGAGCTAGCAGAAAATATAGAAGGCAAGATTTTTTTTTGTTATGATGCAACCACACGACACATGGACAACAGATTAAGCATTCAATTTGCTCCTCACTCCTAACAATCGAGCGGCAGGAGGAGGCATTTTGTGGAATAACGATGCGGAGAGCTGTGGGATATGGCATGAAGAAATAGGTAATTGTGGCATTTATTTAATGTTTTGTGTACTTGCCATTTTTTATTAAAAAAAAAGAACTAATGACATTTTATTTTTATTTAAATGGCTATATCCCTTCATTTGGTTAAATGTTTTTGCTATTTTTTTAATATCAACAGAAATTAATTTACTGTTTAATTAAACTTATCTGGTATTACTTAATTTTGGTCACAGAAATCGGCACAACTTTTTTTATTTTGATCATTAAAATTTTATCGATTTAAATTCATATTAGAAACCATGGACTTTCCTAGGATCCTAATGACTTTTTGTTTATAGCTCATATGTATGTAAAATAGCTAATGTTTAAAAGGTTTTGGTTGAATGAATTCTCGACACGTACTTTATTTAGACAGATGAAAATCTTAAACAAACCCTAAGTTTAAATTTACGATCATTTTCTCAAATAAATGTAATCTATAACATTTTGTAGTGCATTAAGGGACGGATTTACCCCTAGGCCCTTGTTAGGGGCTCACTTTACAAGGAAAAATATAAATCGCTATTTAGAACGCGAGACGATAAAAATAGCAAGAACATCCAGGATCATGTAGGGGAAACGCCTGGCACAAAATCACCTTTAACCCGGGAGACTCCTCGTAAGTAAATGACTTCAGGTAATTTAGAGTTTGATTAATTTACATTAAAACAGTAAATTAAACAATAGTGCTTATATTAGGAATATCACTTATTAATATTTTTGCCTTTGTGCATACCAATAATTATTTTTAGTCAATGCTGCATATAGTGTGTGGCAGTCATTTAAACTCTCGTCGATAGACAAACAGGTAGATCTACTTTGTGTTGAAGTAGTGTATATGCATGAAGTCTAGGGTCTAATTTACACTACATTTCTGTATATTATGAAAACTAAACTATATCTTCCTAATCTGTCTTTTCGGGTCCACAATGGGAAGGAACCGTGCGTTGGGATTCCGCATGTCGACTTTCCCGATTGAGATTTTTCAGAGTTTTCATTAGTTTCAACACACGAACATCAAGACACAGAAATTGGCTGCTAACTTCCTATAGCCTATCCCGATCTGATCTAAACATGGCTAAAATTTCAAATACCTCTCTTTTATGGCAATAGAAACAAGCCTTGTTTTTCTCCCCAACTTGACAGTATATCGTCAGGAGATAAATATTCCCGAAAATGGTGTTTAACATTGAAAGAGTTGCCCACGTTTGAATTTAAATTTAATTTTTGGCTCATGCCGGATGAATGATGATGGGATGATTGGTGGAATGAAGAAAGTGGGAGAAACGGGAGAAGCTCACGAAAACCCACGTACACAGTGTTTGTCCACCACAAAGCCCAGATGACACGAGCAGGGTTTGAACCGACGATACCAAGCGTCAGAGGCGTGCGCTGTTACTATTGATCCATCGCAGCCCCAGCTGCCCATGTATTTAACATAACGAATGAGTTTTGTAGTGTAGCTTTTGTCCGTTCAATGAGACTTTGTAACGTTCAAGTTGCTAGTTTTAAGGAGCGAGGTATTGACGGGTGGATCGATATCTCAACTGCTAGATACAACTCCAGGGTTTACTTCTGTACACCTAAATTTCTTCTTTTTTCTGCGTAAAGAGAAGTGGCAAAATTATCGCATAACAATAAAAAAGATGGCATAATTATAATTTTGGTATTATTATTAATGGCGAGAGGACGAATTGTCATAATGTGAAGTTAGGAAGGGGGAAGGGAAAATAGAGCTGCGGGGTGCTGAAAGACATGAGCCTAGGGCGCCTAAACGCTTAAATCCGTCCCTAAGTGCATTGGAAACAGTACTTGTTTCTTAAAAATAATTATTGATATTTGTGCTGTGTAACAAATATAATTATTGATATTTTCTCTGTTCGAACTATGATTTTGTTAGGTTTACATCTGTAGAACATTTTCAGCATGATTATGAGTCGTGCTGTGACCTTGAAACAAAGCCTTCACTATCACAAGCGTTTCGTGTGTTTAGTTTAGATGTATCCTTGATCATAATTTATTTTAAGACATCCTTCCGCGGAGGTAGGGGTACTTCTCCTAAGCAGTAGTTTTGATGATTTTTATTTATTATTACTTTAATCAGGGAAACACTATGACGTCACTTCTAAATATGTAAATTTAAAAAAAATCGTTTCTTTTAACTACTGGGATATCAATCATTAGCTGTTGCATATTGTGAAATATGTTTAGAAGTATGAAATCAGTATCATTGCATCACTTTCCGTGAAAATAGCAAAAGAATCTCAAATATCGTAAGTTGTTCTTATAGTATAGTACCTGTCCGTAAGACCCGTAGAAAAGTAATGTCTGAGGCCTGTTCTCTTCAGATTCTCTTAGTACATGTCTAAACAAGTTTAAATCACAAGGGTAGACATTTTGGTTCATGGGTAGAAACATCATTTTATACTAGTAGTCATTTTTGCGCTGTGCATAAAACGTAAGTTTATGCTTCTTGCTGCATATATGAGTAATCCTTAGTTGTTCTGTACTTTCAGTATTGTGTTCTAACATCAGATAATCTACTTCAACTTCAAGTGGAGTATTTAAAGTACGGAATGTTTCCAATACTGTAGATAGTTCAGTCCCTGAGACGTGGGCCGTGGATTCATATGTATAAAAGATTACCTCTCAAATTTCGTTTTAATACCTCTCATAAGGGGTAAGTTTTTTGATTCGTGGTAATATATAACATGGCAACCATCAGAAATGGCGGATGGGTCAATTATCGAATGGCATTATCTCCGTAACTATTCAGCAAATTTTCATTTTCTTTTTTTCTAAACCCAAGCATTTCATAAGGTTGTTTATTTTTATCATTACAATTTATTTTATATCTCTACTCCTTATAATGAACAATTAAAAATTTGTGAAATTACTATAAAAATGAATTGTGTTACGTCACAATATAGTCCGATCCAGGGAGCAGCAGACCTTGAGATTCTCATGTATACAAGATTTCCTCTTTAATTTCGTTTAAGTACCCCTCATAGACTACAAAAAATGAGGGTAAGTTTTCTGATTCATGGTAGTATCCAAGATGGCAGCCATTAAAATCATGGATAGATCAATTTTTTAATGACTTTATCTGGGTTTACTATTTAACCGATTTTCAATTTCGGTGTGAAAATGAATGCACTTAACAAGGAAGTGCACTGATACATTTCACACGAACAGCTATTAATCTAATTGAATGGAATAATCTTCGATTCTCTCACTGGAGAAAGAAGTTGATCTCGAAGAACGTATGAATACATTGTAGGTTCAATACGTCTGTCAGTCAGACAGTTTATTTGAAAGAGAGTTGCATAAAATGCTTTTTTCATCTGTTCCTTTGTTGAGGAACTTGTTGGACGTAAGGTGTTGAGAGAAGTAGTCTTTGAGTGATAATACACTCATATACTAAGTTTATCCATTGATTTACAGTTACTTCCTCGCTTAAGAATTTTCTCCTGTTGGGATATTGTGATTTCGAATTGTTCGTTGTTCCATTTCCTCCAAAATTATTTTAGCTGCTGATTTTGTGCCAAACTGACTAGTGTAATCGATACGGGTTAGCATATTCAGGGCAGGAAGAATGTGCAAAAATTCCTTCGCATTGCAAATAAACATATATAAGAGAATGAATCATGTACTATTTCTAACACCAGTACTCATCCAAAGTTCATTTAGTCCACTGGTTGACATCAGATTCCAGATGGTGTAACAAAAGGACAAACAAATCTGTATCGTTGGACTGTACGTATTCTTTTGTATCCATAGTTAATATTATTTACACAATGACAGATTATTCGGACATCTGGTTCTTCATTGTTGCTGTCTAGCAATAAGTGTTGCTGAGCATGACTTTGGTGAATACTTTTGCAGAACATAGGCTCATTATCTGTTACTCCGCTGATGTAAAGTGAAATATACTGGACCTTCTGGCTGCCTTGCGAAATGATCCATTTTTGGTAAGCATACCTGAAATTTTCGTTTATTCTTAGTAAATTAGCAGAACGTTTCCATGTTAACAGGTAAGGGTGTAGAATCTGCAACATGTACCACTTCAGTGGGTTTGACATAAGTTCTTCGGATTCTCTCGCTGTCGTTTATTGCTCCTATTTGGAAAGAATCAAACGCGAAGTCAATCCTGCTCGTGCTTCTACTTTGCTGAGTAATCACAGAAGAGAAATTCTCATACACCTCACCACATCGTTTTAATTCCTTGGTACAGATTTTTCTTATCTTTGCCATTACATCAGCTACGGTACATATGAAGCTCTGCATTAAATCCACCCACTGGATAAGTAGTCACTAGGTGAAATACATGTTGCTACTTCTTAGGTAAGAACATGTTTTTGGTATTTGGTCGTCAAGCCGCTACTATCGAGCAGGTAAATGTAAGGTACTTCGTCGTACTTGAGAAGTTTTCTCAAGTCATACTTTCTTCCTACTACAATATCCAGGTGTCTTTGCCCCATCACAGCTTCTTTCATTTTGTGGTTTTTATTGGAAGATTATTCAACTTTCTTCGCGTTCATACCGCAGAATGTCTTCAGATATAGCTTCGGCACAAAATCAGCAGTTATTAATTGGTAAGATATGACCAGATCAAATATAATTTAGTGTAATTACGAATAATTAAGTGTATGTCTATATCTTGTAATCAATGTGTATTGTAATCCATGTATTTTTTATTTCTCATGTAATCGTTTTGTGTATTTTTCTCATGTTAACATATAGAGAATTTTCTTTTAGTTTAGCTGCTCAAAAACGAATACCTTGGACCATTCTGTGTACGAGAGCAGCTGGAATCTGGAGTTTGCTGCAGAAAGGGATCTTTTCTCCAATCAGGGTTTTTCTTTTAAACTTCTGAGTGCCACTTGCGTAAGCAGCCATTGTTTTTGGCTTGGGTGGTCGTCACCTATGTAAGCAAGCTCCCCGCGTCAACTGACCACTGTTTAACCTCGTCAGTCCTACCACCTACCATCCAGCAGCTATGACCGTCTTGGTAAGACCTATAGTTCCTACCAGGGGAACTATCTTATTTTTTCATTTGGGAGAGCAAAGTAATTTCGAAAAGCACACAGAATTCGTCTATCTCTCTTTTCCACTCTAGCTGTGTAAGCCCGAAACAGTCACGCCCGAAACGTGGGAGAACTGGCAAAAACCCACTTCGAGCAACTTCGAGCGTGAATAGGTTTCGAGCACTCGAAAAAATTTCGAGCGCTCGAAACCTATTCACGCTCTAACTGTTCGAGCGGAGTTCCTGCTCGAATTACGTCATCAGATTACATTTCTGTCTTTATCTTCCTGTAATTGGTTAAAGGAGGTTCAGTGTTGCCAATTAACCTAATAATAATAATGGGTTAATTAACAAAAACCTTGGAACTGGGATAGACTATATACGAAATCACGATTTTGACCCATATATACGAGAGTTGGTCAAAATAAGGTAAATTCACAATTTTCAACATATCTCAACAAAACTTCGCACAACTTAGCAATTTGACAAGATGAGGAACATAGAGTACGAACTTAAAAATAATGAACCATATTTACGAGGGTTGGTTAAAATATCGCAAATCCACAGTTTTCAACATATCTCAGCAAAATTTTGCACAACTTAGTAATTTGACAAGATGAAGAACATAGAGTACGTCCGAAACAAAAAATTGGGCCATATATACGAGGGTTGGTCAAAATATCTCAAATCCACAATTTTCAACATATCTCAACAAAACTCAGCACAAGTTAGTAATTTGACAAGATGAAGAACATAGGGTACGCCCAAAACAAAAATTTTGACCCCTATTTGCGAGGTTTGGTCAAAATATCGCAAATTGACAATTTTCAACGTATCTCAACAAAACTCTCCACCTTTCTAATATGATAAGACGAAGAACATAGAGTACGTCCGAAACAAAATTTTGACCCATATATACGAGGGTTGGTCAAAATATAGCAAATTCACAATTTCCAACATATCTCAACAAAACCCCGCACAACTT
>JAGDQP010002312.1:54366-84498 GCA_022664845.1 Lepisma saccharinum | reverse complement strand
CCGAAACAAAAAATTGGGCCATATATACGAGGGTTTGTCAAAATATCGCAAATCCACAATTTTCAACATTTCTCAACAAAACTGCCCAACTCAGTAATTTCACAAGACAAAGAACATAGAGTACGACCGAAACATAAAAATTACTTATATATAGGAGGACTTTACAAAATATCACAAATTCACAATTTTCAATATATCTCAACAGACTTCGCATTTTACTAATTTCGCAAGACGAAGAACATAGAATACGCACGAAACCAAATTTTTTACCCATATATACGAAGGTTGGTCAAAATATATCAATAGAACTTTGCAAAATTTACTAGGTTGATAAAACGAAGAACATAGAGTACGTCCGAAACCAAAATTTTGACCCATATATACGAGGGTTGGTCAAAATATCGCAAATTCACAATTTCCAACATATCTCAACAAAACCCCGCACAACTTAGTAATTTCACAAGACGAAGAACATAGAGTACGCCCTTAACAAAAATAATGACCCATATTTACGAGGGTTGGTTAAAATATCGCAAATCCACAGTTTTCAACATATCTCAGCAAAAATTTGCACAACTTAGTCATTTGGCAAGATGAAGAACATAGAGTACATCCGAAACAAAAAATTGGGCCATATATACGAGGGTTTGTCAAAATATCTCAAATCCACAGTTTTCAACATATCTCAACAAAACTTTGCACATCTTCCTAATTTGACAAGACGTAGCATTATTTGTAGTAGTAGTTATAGTAGCTGTTGTAGTTGTTGCTGCTGTAGTTATAGTAGTAATAGCAGTATGATTATCAATGAAGCCAACGTATTTTAGTCACCTCACACCAACAGGAGTGAAAATAATCTAGTAACCAAATCAATCAATAAATAAAACATTAAAATGTGAGTACGGCTTATGTTAGCATGAATCCACATTACATTTCTATGCTTTTTTAAATGTTCGAAACAAGATAAAAGGGACAACAGAGAAGGGCTCATCTCAATCAAATGTACGCTCTGTCAACTGTCGAGCACTATGCATGAAACATATAAATCGTACGTAGAATAATCAGTCACATTTCTGGATTTTTTGTGCTGTATTTAATAGTTTCTGCTGAATACCATTTCTGCTGAACTGTGCTTTTAATACAGTTAATTTTCTTTCTTTGTAGTCTTGATGTCGAATCAATTCGTGGAGGTCTGTGAGAAAGTGCTTTGGGGTCCAGATCTGGACCGGGGTCCGTCATTTGAAGCCCCTTTTATGTACAATATGACGAGTACCAACTTCTTAGCTTGCATATACGAAGGTTGAATAAAATAATACCATTCCATACTTTTAACGTATAACTGTAAATCATTCTCACGTTATTTGCAAAAATGAAAATATGGATTAAAAAGCGGGTCGCACATTGATAAACAAAACTTAGATAGAATTTAAAAAATGGACCAGAGTGGAAGTGGAGTATCGAAATCAAATGACCCCTCTGCTCCCTTAGATATACTCATTAAAATTTAAATGACATCGAGCAATCCAGTATCGTTTCAGAGAGAGGTCAATGACATAAACCTTTCAGTTAAATGTAAAGAGATGACAAGACGGACGAATTATGGCTACGGACGTGATGATGAAGAGAAACAAAAGCTAAATGACAAAGACTACCTCATAATAGTTTTTTATCAACGTCTCACAAAAATTAACTACTTCAAACGAAAAATCTAATTAAGTCCTTGTTTATTTTTATATAAAGAAAACAAACATTTCAAGCGAGTAACAGAAAAAATGTGTTAAATAAGTTTTCGTGCATATTTTGTTTACATTTTTTTTAAAAGTACTAATTGATCGGCTCTCACAGTGGAACATGTAAAGATATATGACCGCACCTAATCTTACCTAATCCCCACGTTCCCATGGTTACTAATTTAAGATATTGTATGAAAAATGCAAGAAAGCAATTATTAATAACATATGTGAACATATAAAATATATTTTGAAAGAAACAAATTAGAAAAAATATTACTACCCGCCGGGATTCGAACCCGGGTGTTTTATTTAGTGAGCCAACGTCTTACCGCTACACCACTCTACCTCTGCGGCAAAGGGTGGTTTGGTCGATGATCTCTCGAACCTGTAAATTACCAGCACAAGGATTTGGAAAATTTACAGGTGGAATAGAATGTTAACAGCACTTTCGGGTATGCCCACCCCTAACCGGGGACACACCGCCCAGCTCCCTCAGTCCTGGTTTATTTATATACATCCTAGTTTCTAGTAATCTAATGGCTGTGCTCAACTGATGACGTACCTTCTTGGTAATTTGAAGCGTAGAGAAAGTCCTGTTTGATCATTGTATTTACACTGCACACACAGCAGAATCACGTTAAATAAACGTTAATTCAAATTTTCCTTAAATGTTTAATAAACGTTGAATCTTGGTTGAATTTACGTTGATTCTACGTTTATACAACTATCGGATTAGTATTCTAAGAAATGTTGATTCAACGTTGAATCTGACGTTTAATAAACTTTTTGAAGACTGTAAATTAAACCTTTTCCGCAACTTTATTTTGGCATTGAAGTTTATTCAACGTTACAAAACGTTAGACAACGTTTAGAGAGAAGAAAAATTCAACCTTCAGGTCAAATTTCGTACCTTTCCCAAAAATCCCTACTTACAACGAATATTTGAATCTGTGAAGATGAACAGAATAATATAAGTTTCCCAGACCGAAGCCTAGTACATTTTGAGGTTGATTCCAGGAAAAATCCTTTGATTATAGGATTTTAACTTGGAACCAACCCTAAAATTGTAATTTCAATTAAAGCATATCGTACTGAACATTGAAGTACTAGGCTTCGGTCTGTGAAACTTACATTGTTCTGTTCATCTGCACAGATTTAAATATTCGTTATAAGTAGGGATTTTGGGGGAAAGTACGAAATTTGTCCTGAAAGTTAAATTTTTGCTTCTCTCCAAGCGTGACCGATAACGTGACAATCCAACAATCCGGGTTTTACCGGGGACAACCCTGGGGGCGGGGGGTGCTAAACCGGTAGCGAAAGCCACTCAAAGTGGCTGAAAAGAGCCGTGCGCTGACCACGTGTTCACCGCAAATAGCCGCGTTGCAGGCCTTGGCCCTTCATACGTTGTTGCGCCATAGGTTTTTTTGTACACGTAACCCGACATAAACAGTCTGGGAACTGAAATGAAGACAAAAGCCTTTGCCCACAACATTAAGGACCTAAATGTGTAATTCCAACTCACTCCCACTAGGATACCAGTCTAACAAACCCCTCAACATGATAATGACCGAGACTCTTAGTGAAACCACTAATAGAAGGATAAATAAAAATTGAGGACAAATAATACTTGAGTACGCATGAACGTAACTTATTTATTCAGAAATAGCACGTCTCTGCGATAATGTATATAAGAATGTGTGTAATATAAATAAATATTAATTTATAACAACTCCACAATCTAAAATATTAGTTGTCTTCTTTAATTGTATATAGTTACATACGTACATACAATATGCTCTTACCTATAAGAGGCATCTGAACGAAATAAAAAAGTTCTACATTTTCAAAACAGAATTAGGTTGCCTCGTGGAATTGTTTGATTCATTCAGTAAGTCTGAGAATTGTCAGTACCACATTTATTGCTTTTAACAAGATGAGACAAAATATTCTTCGAAGAATATACACAAAAAATCATTTGAGCAACTTATTCGGATTTCCTGCTGTCATTTCGATCTCTCGCTGCGCCGATGTCCTGCCTTTCCCGGTTTTCATGAGAGAACAGAAGACGAACGCATAGCGTAGGCATTGTATGAATGTCAAATAGAAGTGTATTTCCATCAAGAAAAAAATGATATAACACATAGTGAAGTTTAAGCATAAAACTATCACTGAAAATTGTTTCTGTAAATTAGGAAATCTCACAAACATTCAACGTTCAATCAACGTTTAAGCAACGTTGTGCTTTCCACCATTTTAGAAGGTTTAAGAGCACAATTTAAATTCAACGTTTAATAAACGTTTAATACTGGTCATTGTTTAAACGTTTATTAAATTACGTTGATAAAACGTATAATTCAACCTCACCAAATACAACGTTTTCAACGTTTATAAAACGTTAATTCAACATTGTGTGCTGTGTGGGTGGGAACACGCGAGATTGGAGCAAGATGGCATTGGAGCCGGTCAGTTAATTCGTAAAAAAGAAATCTGCATTTTGTTTGTTTCATTCATTGACCTCTATCAAAGTGATACTGGACTGATCGGAGCCATTATTAATTTAATGAATATATGAAGCCAAGAAGCGGACGGTAGTTAACCTCGACTGTCCACATCCAGTCTAAAACAATTTAGACCTAATTTTCAGTTCTTTACGCTTGATATCGCTGTGTGGCCTGTTTTTTATTTAAATACTTATTTTCTTTGGCGTCCATATTTCTATACTAGCTGATTACTCAAGTAGCGTTACGTAGAGCTTGATGTTTATGGTAGAGAGTAATAGACGCTCTCGGGGAAATAATGTTCATGACCTGTCCGCGTTCCGTGCACTCCCATTTATAGGTGTTCTGTTGAACTACTTTCAAGGCACTGTGAAAACCAGTGGCCGGTTGACCAGTGATAGCGTATTTTTTCTCTTGGTTTCGCTACACAACATTTTTTTCTTTCCTTCCACTTCTCAAAAATTACATTTTGCTTTCGTTTGCATTCTCAATATTTCAAGAACATACGTTAGAAAGTCAAATTAGACTCTTTTTGTTGTACCCATTTCAAACATTTTCAAACATATCGGAAATAGGATAAATTAAGTAAGATTAGATTTATTTTAATTGTACGCGATTCACATCACGTTCAGCGCAAGAAACAGTAACATTACGCCAGGAATATTACTTCACCGAGGCGGACGTAGAGAGTAGTAGCCATGAGCTCTATGTAACCATATTGGAATGACTGGTTAGTGTTGAAAGATAGACGCACAACAAACATTTACCGTCGTTTTCCATTTCCAGTTTAATCCAAAGTTAACCAAATTTTCAAACTTGGTATCGCTGTGCGGGCGTGTTTTTGATGTAGTCTTATTTTTTAGTTATTTATATAATAGTGTTCCGTACTGTGTATATGATAGTGCTTACTGTAAATAATGTTTAGTTATTAGCAAGTATTAAGACACAATTTAAAAACCGGATCGCACAGCGATAACAAGCGTAAAAACCTGCGTTGGTACTGAACAAAAAATATTGCTTTTAGAATGAGGTCATTGGTAGCAGCATTAGTTATTTTATTTTACAACAGGCAGCTCATTCCCGTGCTTTAATCCTCATTGGCAAATTTGCTTGTTACGTCACGTGGAATATACTGTAGATTGTGCTATTTAGCACAAACTATACGCTCGTTATGCAAGATATTCACTAAATATTTATATGATCTGCATGTTTTTAAATTCTTTAGTAAATTTATATTGCTTCGAATGCTTTCCAAATAAGAAGTGCAATCTGAAGCCTTGTGATAAATTATTTTTCCTCTGAATTACCTTGTTTCAATTTCACATTATTCAATCGCACCCTCTACATGTATTCGCTCGAACTTGCTAATTTTCACACATAATATTAATTGTTTGATTTTAGGTAATCTTCTGATATATTATCACAAAATTTCTTCTAATAGTCTTCCTGTAGTGAGCATATTCGAGGGGGTGAAGGTATGTAATGATATTTAACAATTAATGCATTTCGCACTGCAGTAGATTTCAAAAGTTTTGGAATTGAACTAAACACTCCTTCAACCCCCAAAAGAAATTTCACGAAATTCTGATAACATTTAACAATTATGATATGAGACACTCCCGCAATCTTGGATTTCAAAATTCAACAATTTTAGTTTCGAAATTAAACTCGGCACACCTTCAAACCCCCACATATGAAAATTCACGAAAATCTGACGATATTTCACAATTATGACATTTCGCGCTGCCGCCATCTTGGATATCAAAATTAAACAATGTTTGTTTCTAAATTGAATTTAGAACCCCTTCAAAGCTCCGCATATGAAATTTCAGGAAAATCTGATGATTTCGAAGTTATGATATTTCGCGCTGCCGCCATCTTGGATTTCAAAATTCAACAATTTTAGGTTAGGAGTTAAATTTAGCACCCCTTTAAATCCCCACACATAAAATTCTGATAATTTTTAACAATTGTGACATTTCGTACTGGCACCATCTTGAATTTCAAAGTTCAACAATTTTAGCTTCTGAGTTGAATTCAGCATCCCTTCACACCCCCACAATCAAATTTCAGGAAATTCTGATCATTTTAAACAATCATGATATTACGCGCTGGCGCCATCTTGAATTTCGAAGTTCAACAATTGTAGCTTCGGAATTGAACTCAGAATCCCTTCAAATTTCATACGAAATTTCACAAATTCTGATGAATTTTAACAATTGTGACATTTCGCGCTGTCGCCATCTTTTATTTCAAAATGGTATATTTTTGGCCTCGGTAATGGACTCAGGGCTCCTTCAAGCCCCCACATATAAAATTTCACGATACTCTAATGATATTTAACAATATGACATTTCACGCTGGCGCCATCTTGGATTTCAAAATTGTATATTTTGACTTTGGAAATGAACTCAGGGCTCCTCATCAGATTATCTTTTACAATGATGATGTTTCGCGCTGCCGCCGTATTGGATTACAAATTTCAAAATTTTTAGGTTCGGAATCGTAGTCAGCGTCCATTGGAGCTCCCAGAAATGTTGGCGTTAAAGTACCTATAGAATCACGATAATAATTTTTTAGTACTTAATTAATTACCTGTTGTATCAAAGCTATAAAGTTGAAATTATACTATGAACAGAATAATAGTATCACAGTTGGCAACATTGTGTATTACGTTCTTTACCAAGATAAACGGAGGGGAAATTCCAGGATTTTCAAGCGCTCGATCCTGTTTCGAGCGCTCGAATTCAGGATTTCGAGCAAAAGTGTTCGAACAAATCTGTTCGAGCAAATTTTGTTCGATCACACTCTGCTCGCTCGAAAACGTATTTTTGTGTTTCGAGCGCTCGAAATCCGCTCGTTGCACACCTCTAGTCCCAAGACGCTCTGTATTCTGAACAAATGATAAGACTAGGGATATATGAAATCTGGGCCCATCAAAGGGTAATGAAAAAGCTCAACGCTTTCCGCCAGTGCTCTTGAATTAATTTTTATCTCATGGGAGAGACTGCAACAGCGGTTGCATTGCAAAATCTGTGTGTTTCTATAAAGGGACACAGCACGTTAATGATTTAACCTCAAGTTTTATTCTCTTTCCGAAGCAATCTGTCTACACGGCAGCGGACAAACGAATTACTTCTCTCTGTCTCTACGACATA
Organism: Lepisma saccharinum; assembly: GCA_022664845.1. NCBI lineage: Eukaryota > Metazoa > Arthropoda > Insecta > Zygentoma > Lepismatidae > Lepisma > Lepisma saccharinum. The sequence goes on along the minus strand of JAGDQP010002312.1, from coordinate 77,109 downwards.
CGTATATCTCCCATGTGTATTTTTTTATTGTATGTGATATCCCTATTCCTGTGAGTTGTATGTATGTGTGTGTATGTAAATTATTGCTAGGATAACCTCTAGATGTCACGGGTAGTAGGAGGACATCTCTAATCGAAACTCCCCTCTAGAGTAAGTGTCTATCCTTGATATACGTGGGAAGACAGTTGTTAATTGCTTTTTATTTTTATTTATCTCATTAAGAAACTTTGTGAGAGCCAATCTCCTTGCTATTTATTTTTTATTAGCTCAAGCGGTCCCATTAGAGCGACCAGTGCATCACAGCGCGAGGCTGAGTTCTCGTTGAAGTACAGCCGACTTGAGAACAGGGAACTTAATAGGACGATAATGAAATTCAGGCGAAGTCTGAAAGAGCGATCTTTTTTCCCCGAGTATCTTATAGGCTCTGAAATGAAATGTTTTATTTTTTTATTTTCTTAGAGAAAGAAGAGATTTCTTAGCTGTGTGTATGGTCTGAATGTTTGTGACTCCCTAAGAAATTATCATTAGAGTATCTCTTTTTGTACATATTAGAGCAATCGGGGGGAAGAAACTAGTCACCACAATCATCACTATTAGAGGAAACAGTCATAAGAATCTGTTTTCTTTCAATAAACAGTATTGTCCAAGATAAATCACTTTGTGTAATTTCTGCCATATCCTGTTTGTAAAAGGTTCGGGGAGACGTATCACGTTCTCTCGATTTGTCGCAAGGTATTTTTGGTGTGGCCTTATATTTTTTCCTGAGCGTTAGGTTAAAAAAGTTTTTTTTAGTGTTAAGTATTTTTCTCTTTCCCTCGTGAAAGAGTGGCGCATCCGGGCAACTAAGTATTTTTATCTTGTTATAATATTTCTTTATGAGCCACATCCGCTACGATGCCTTCACGGTAACCTTGCAACAAAGTAAGGAGACTACGTTAACTGAAAATCTAGATACAAAAATTTACCTGTACAGAGTCAGCACGATGTAACTTTTAATAATAACTTATTCTTTTGTATTGAAACCAAGTCTTATCTATAATTTGTTTTCAAAGTGCAGTTTTTTATTCTTTCTCTACAGAGTAAAAAGTGGAAACACGAAATGGATGAAAGTTACTCCGCTTTATGGAGTAATAAAAGTAAAAAAAAATAGCGTTTTGTTGTATTTACTCTTAATTGTGGATATAGTGTAAGCCTTTTAGTGGAAAGATTGGTAAAATTAACTCCTTTTTAAAGTTAAACATTTTCTTTGTAATAGCTTAACGTTCACTGAAAATGGGTTGAAACTGGCCAAAGTGATTTGTCCGTGAACGTTCAACTTATTTTACGCTTAAAACTCGGTCATTTTCTAATCGAAGTGTAAGCTAAACAGGAAATATTTGGGTTACGTACTTTTGTGGATGAAGTTTAAGCCTTAGCTGGATATTCTACGTATAATCCAGTAACAGGAGTAACGTTATTTGCTTGTCACTGAACGCCCTGCCATTTTAAGTGTTTATATCGCCTTTACACTGTGAACAGTAAACAGTTCGCTGGTGGACCGAGAACGGCAAGAATTGTATTGGCGGAAAGAGAAATTAAGTTAGGTATAAATCTTTACACTGTAGCAAAACGTATCTCTCCTTTTTTCACGAGACATTCCTCGTAGTAAATTCAAAAACGTGGTAATGATTAACCTCCTCCGCAGTAAAACCCTAGCTATATATATCACTCGAAAAGCCAGATACACCAACTGCCTTCGTGGTGGCTGCCTGACTTGCGAGCAGGCAGGTCGTGTCTTGGTCTTGCTCGTGGTAGAGTGAGATTCGCTTCGCCGCCGGCACAGCTGTAGAGTGTACGTAACTGCAGTTGGTGGTGAACTTCTAATACCAGTTTAAGTGGGACCTCCCATTCTGTTGTGCTCCTGTTAAGGAGTTTCTTTGTTTGAGTGCGGATTTGTGCAGTGCAGTGAAATGTGTACAGTGAAAGTTTGAAGAAATGTCATTACAAAGAATTAACACCGTCTGTTTAAGTTTCAAAGAAGTGCCAGACAAGTTATCTAGTGTGGATATCCATTTATGGATTTCCAATACGTTTCATTTACAGTTAGATGAAGTTATTTTGATCGAGATTATACAAATCAGGAAAGAGGTTTATATTAAGACAATTTCCGACACTGTGTGTAATCGGAAGCTACGGGAGGAGAAGTGAATTTTCCAGTGAACAATGTTAATTAGAAAATACCAATGGAAAAAGCAGACTTTTTCTTGACCACTGTAAATATACATCCTGTACCAACAGAATTGAGTCAACAAATTTTGATTCAAAGTTTGCAACCCTATGGTACAGTGCTCTTCGTGCGCGAGGATCAATTCTCCGACGGGCATGTGTACCCGGTCCGAACCGGAATGATACATGTCCGGATGCACTTACAAAAGGATATTCCTTCTTCATTGTAGTACAAGGACTACGCCTTTATGTGTCTTATTATAGACAGACACCTATGTGTTTCATTTGTTTGGATCCAGAACATAAGTCTGACACGTGCCCGCAGCGCAAGATACCCCGTAACACGCATATGGTCATTGGGGGCAAAACTCCTTTAGTGGGGCAACGCCTTCCTTTCAACGTAGCGAGTGGTGAAAAAATTGACATCGCCAATTTCAGTCAATTTCCGATCGTAGGTCATAAGCAACAGCCTTTACTTCACCAGAAAACGACAAAAGAAAATCAAGTCTCTAATATTCCGATCCGAAATGACCCATTTAAAGTGTCTTTTGTGGTGCCTCATTCTGTTTCACCTACAACCAATGACGAAGATAAGTGTTATTCAAGTGGGATGTCAGTCAATGTCGTTTCAGTGCTAGAGGATATTCCTCAGTCAACACCAGTAGTTTCTACAACGGAACAAGAACAGGTTGCTACCATCTCAGCTGAATTGAACGCCACAGGGGGTACGATTACAACAAACATTGCTCAAGAAACGATTAAGGTAAGTGTAGCCAGAGTAGCAGTAGACAATTTAGAGTGCCAATAACCCATGGATAATCAAAATCTTTCAAGCCTGCCTTTGGGCAAGAGTGATATGGGCTCAGAGATCCAAGAGCAGGCAGTGGCGAGGATAGAGCCCCCACCTTACATGGTAGTTTAGACAGTCTCAGTGTGGTAACATCGGAGAAACTCCAGACGGCAGGTTCAGATACGTTTAGTGATTATAGTGTTATCACCTTAAACCGATCTACTCGACGTAATAAACGACGTCGAAAGCATAGCAAACAAAAACGTTCCGCATCTTTTGACACTGAACTCGACGCGGTGGCCTTTGGTACCAGAGTTAAAAGATTCAATAAAGTATCGTCCTCTCAACCAGTTAGTAAGAACCGTAGTGATAGTGAAGCGACATTTTCAGATCTGGAAAAATACAAGACATAAACAAGAATTTGTGTTCCACTTAATTTATATATATTATGCATCAAAGTGGGTTTTTGTTTCGTAACCTATGTTTGTTACTTTTGATTACTGTTTTGGTGAATACTTTTAGTGATAAGCACAACGTTGTTATGCAGTCTTATCGTTTAGCAATACTTAATTTACAAGGAAGTTCGGCAAGCAACCAGCAGGATGCACTTAGTGATTTTCTCAAAGTTAATAATATACATATTGCATTGTTTTCTGAAATGCAAACCGTAGATGACGACAGATTTCACAACTACAATTTATATCTTTCCCCCTCCTTAACGGGAGTGGGCACGGGAATCGCGACGCGAGTGGACTGTCCGTTTAAGCCCCAATCCTTTATTGAAACGGAAAGAATCACCAGTGGCAACTTCCTTAATACTCAAATTACTAGTGTTTATGCACCGTCAGGTTCTTCAAAAATTGCTCAAAGGTCTTCTTTCTTTAATACTGACGTGGCAATGGCCTGGCAGCAAGGTACCAAATCATTATTGATCGGCGGAGACTGGAACTGTTTTACACGAAGAGGATATGCATCCCTCATTCAGTTTTTCTCAGGCCCTACAGGATTTAACTCAGACCTTTGATTTATTTGATATATGGCGCCACATGAAAAATAACGAAGAAGGATTTACCTTTTTCACAGCGCAGTCACGTAGTCGAATTGACCGCTGGTATTGCACACCCGATTTACTTCCATTAATTCAAAATATTGAACGTGTACCTTTAAGCTTTTCAGATCATATGTCGGTAACACTAACCATTAAAATGCAAGCGACTCAAATCCTCAAACATAATCCGGTCTTTTACCTTAATGATTCCATATTAATGAATGAAGAGTTCAGAGAGGCGGTGCAGGAGAGGTGGAGTCATATATACGAGCGTAAAAATCCACGAATCACGCTTAGTGATTGGTGGGTGATTAAGGGCAAACCTAGTCTACGACAGATATGTAAACAATGGTGCTATCGACAATATAGCGATAGACAGCAACAATATTAATATTATTTTCGCTTATTAACGGAAGCTATTAAAGAACACTTAGCTGGCACAAATAGATACGTTTTAATTCATGCCATAAAAGCTCAGTTATTGAAGTTAACCAAATTAAAATACCAGGGATATTTTGTTCGGGCAAATATAACACCCATCCATTCTGAAGAAAAAGTGTCCCTTGGAGTTGTTCAGAAACTGCGTAGTAAGGGTAAACAAAATGTCCTGACGCAAATCTGAGATAAAGATGGCAATATGCACACGGGTGATACAGCAACACGGGTGTTAAACACTCATTTTCGTGAGTTTTACGGTCCACAGGCCCCGATAGGGGGGGTTTAGACCATTTTCTGAATTTTTCTTTGCCTCAATTAAATAATCAGCAAGTGGACTCATTAAGTCAACCTTTCACTCACCAAGAAGTGAGGAATGAGGAATAACAACTGTTATTCTGGAATATCTGATTTCTGAAGACTCGTAAATAGGTAAAATAACTACTATGAGCCACTACAGTTACAATGAGTTCAGCAGAAGTTTGCATTTTGTTCAATAGTAAAAAAATATCTATCAGGCATTTCGCGAATGTACCTTGTAAGAACTATGGTAGACTCCTTGTAGTGGCCAACGTTCAATATTTTATCTTATTTTATTACTAACAGCTGCCTTCATTTAGAATAATCCCTAGTCTTCCATTAAAAAGCAAACTTGCATTCAACTTTACATGCTAGCAGCAAGTAAGAGAAGCAAGTATTACGTTAGCATTCACGGAGAGAGGGATGTTCAAGCTTTGCTTATTTTGACAGTGGGGGGTGGTGATCAGAGCGACACTTACGTAACATTCGTTTAAGAACATGCTAGCATAGACTTTATAATACTAGTGTAGATTTAAAGATTTAAGGATTTTTTGGACTACGAAATAACGATAATAAATTTTGCAAGTTTTACGTTAATACAAGGGGAGTCATTCGGGTACCTGCTTACTGTTTATTACAAAGGGGAGGGGGTATAAACTGACTAAAAATGAGCTTACGTAATACTTCAACGGCCCCTAATAACTACTATCTTTTAACGTGCTTTTTGCTAACAAAATAATCCAAAATATTTTTTTTTATCTGCTTAGAAGTTGTGAAAATGATTGGCACAACAGTTCAATAATGGAATCATGTTATTTTATTGAAGTTAATGCTATATACGTTGTATGTTCCCCGTCGGATGAGTCTAGATTAGGCCAAATTTGTATGCGTGTACATGTTGGTGAGAACTGTCTTAGAACGGCGAAATCATCGGTTGTTTCTTTGCTACTCCGAACTTTGAAAACAGAAAACGAGACCAAGAGAATACATACGCATCAATACTTTCTACATAAATTATTATATTTGTTGACACAATGCACTACAGTACGTTTAAACATATAGAAGCACCTAAAAGACCCGAAATCATACCTAGGTATATATGCTGTCACAATTATTTTGGAATGTTTCTGTTATCACTGTTCACAGCGTTCCCAGATACTAAGAACTAATATTAAATATTTTCATTGGCTCTGTGGGGAAAAACCATCGAGATCTACATAAACGATACTGGAGTTAGTGCTTAGTGTCGATAGATAGACACCAGAGCAAATATTTAAACTCGTTTGTCCATTTCCAGTATAATCCAATGAGGACCAAATTTTAAGTTGTAACTCAGTTTTATACGCTTCTTATCACTGTGTCCCGTTTTTTTATTTAGGTCTTAATTCCTTAGTTATTCATGTAAGAATATACCGTACTCTGCATACAATAGAAAATATTGCAAATAATATTTACGGTTTTTTGCAAGAATTAAGACAAATTTAAAAACCGGCCACGCAGCGATATCAAGTGTAAAAACTGAATTAGAATCGAAAATCTGGTCCATATTGGTTTAGACTGGAAGTGGACAAACGAGATTAAGTTTCCTCTCCGCTCCCTCATATAATCACGAAATTTTCAATGGCATCAGTTAGTCCAGTATCGTATTAATGGAGGTCGATAGGAAAAACTCGAAATTCTGTGTTGGTTAAGATAAGATAAAATGAATTTTATGGGCGGTAACAGCACTATGGCTTACGCCCTTTCCGTCTGTGTTGGTTAAAGTCAAAATCGTCTAATGTTGTTAAACATAGGTTTATCAAAAGTGTCATTATATCATATATGTTGGCAAAACATGTGCATGTATTTTTGTTTCAAGCACATTGCTGCAAAAGTTTGAAACAATACTGGAATATTTATTGTGATCATTGATGGAAATATTTACAAAATAACCCCCTTGCGTTAAAATTCTTGCCAGCATAAAAGAAAATATTTTTAAAAAATGTTTCTGAGTTAGAACTGAAAATTTGATGCACATTGGATTAGACTGGAAGTGGACAAACGAGTTCAAATATTTGCTCAGGCATCTATCTTTCGACAGTAAGCAGTCACTCCTGCCGTGTAGGCGTAAGTCGATTTTATTAATTTTGTATTTTGTGTGTTTAAGAAAATAAGAAAATTTGTTTCGGTTCGCCTAGTCTTTTATGCACGTAATTCAAGGTTCTAGGTAATTCATATAATAGTATACCATACTCTGCACAAGGGTGCCGATTTCTGTCTAACTTTGGGGGGGGGGGGGGGGGGAACAATTCAGATATTTTTTTGTTGCTAGATAAGGGTCTAAGAAGGCACACATGATACAAATCCAATTCAGATTTTGCCAAATATTGTATATTCATAAAAAAACATATAACAGTATACATATAGTCATTATGAAGGTTTCCCGAGGCCCAGCTATTACAGAATTTAACTATGTATAACGTTAAAATAAAGTACAATAAAGCATATTATGGTCTAACTAATAAGAACAGAGTTCATGCTGTTACTAGAAAGTAAACTTAGGAAATAACAAAAACTGATGTTACTCTATGCAGTTGAGTTACTCGGCTTTTCCAAATGTGGTTCTCTTTCTGTCCGGCTCACTCTTCCTCCGCGCTACTGCTTTATTGGACAAATATTGTTTTTCTTCTTTTAATTCTCGGTTTTCTATCTCGCCAGGCATGGTTCAAGAGGCTTTTGTCTCACCTACTGTGAGAAAAAAAAATATTTGGACAAGTTCAACAAAGGTGAAAAACAGACTTATCACACGCAAAACGTGGCCCATTTCGAAATCTCTTCTACTACTGTGCCCACTGTACTTCTAAACATGGCCCACTACTGTGCAATACACCTGTAAGGTAACAGGCAACGAAAGAGTGACAACTACGTAAATTCATCGCAAAAATGTATTTGGACAACCCCATACTATTCTCGAAAGAAATGTTTTAGGTACCCTATTGTGTACAAAAGTACTCTGCGTGGTGTACTGAAGCAATCCACACCGTGTCAGGCACAAAGAAGCAGCATGGGGATCAAAATGAGTTGAACAACATTGGAACCTATCACTTTAATTTTAAATTATATGCGGCAGGTAAGAGGTACTGAAACATAGCCAAGCTTGTTGGAAAGCCATGCTCCAGCGTTGGATACATCATAAAAGACATAAAACAGAATAATTATTGGGGATTCGTTCTGGTCAACTAACGAAACTAACTGCCCGGAATGAAAAATACAATATTCATTCTGTGAACAAAACTCAAAGAATTAGTGATAAAGATTTGGCTACTTCACTTGCCTAGGATATGCAAGTTAATGTTACAGATGTGTAGATGTGAACAAGAAAAGGGGGGATTCAGAAGATGTGTAGCCAGAAACACATACCAGGAGAAAGCAGAAAGAAGTTCTAATTTCCCCAAAAATATAAATATGAGTGCCAGGAATTAAAAAAAATATATTTTTTTTCTAGGATGAGACGAAGTTAATAAACTTTTATTGTAGTAATGGATATCAGGACGTCTGGCGAAACAAGAACGAAGCTTTCAGAAAGCAGAACATTGCTTCAATTGTTAAAAATGTTGGAGGGTCTGTTATGATTCGGGGTTGTGTAATTACTAATGGAGTGGCCAGTATTCATACCCTGAATACACATGTTCTAAATCCAAATTTTTTCAATGGATTTTGGATTGTTTGTGGTATAACATTAACTAACATATCCTAGGCGAGTGAAGTAGCCAAATCTTTAGCATTAATTCTTTCAGTTCTATTCACAGAATGAAGAATGTAGGTTTCAATTCGCCCAGTTTCCTTGGTTGGCCATACTGGATTCTATTCCGCAATAATTGCTCTGTTTTATGTTTTTTTTTTTAATAATGCATCCAACGGTAAAGCATGGCTTGCAAACAAGCTTGGTTTTCCTGACGCGGTGTGGATTGTTTCAATACACTACGTAGACTGCTCTTGTACCCAAAGGGATACATAGAACATTTATTTCGAGAGTAGTATTGGGTTGTCCAAATACTTTTTTGCGATGAATTTACGTAGTCCTCACTCTCTCGTTACCTGTTACCTTACAGGTGTATAGTGGTCTATCTAAGGCATCCAAATTATCATAAAAGGGCAAGAGATTTAGAAATAGTCCGTGTTTTTCCTCTTTGTTGAACTTGTGTAAATACTTTCCTTACCCGCTATATATAGTTTCCCTATTTATATGTTGTATTAGAAACTCAAAATTACGGTATTAACGGTAAACAATAATTGCATCCAAACAGCAGTTTGACGAATATATTTCCTAGTGCAAGTCTATCTATATTTACTTTTGTGTGAGTTCTTGTTGTCGCTTACTTTTCTTGTATATATTTTTTCTTTTTCTTAAATTATGTTTGTATATGACAAAATCACGATAAATGATCCTTAACACTCGGAACGCCAAGATAATTTCATCTCACTGTACGCCAAGATGAGTCATTTTCGACCCATGTATATGTCTCATATCAAATAAAGTACTTGTTCAAAATCAAGGTATTTTAGAGTATGGTTGTATTCATTGTATTGTATTTATTGTATTGTATTTATTTATTGTTTTTTATTTTTTCAAGTAGATACTACAAAATAATGAAAAATGCAGAAAAATTAATACATCATATTAACCATGTAACCATTTTCATGGCTGCACAAAAATGTAGGTACCATAAGTCTCTTACTTATTTACACATATAAAGTACTACATATAAAATTACCAGAATCAAACTACCTTACTCTCTCACTCTCACATGTAAAGCACGCCGGATCTGTTGTATTCTGATTCATGCAAATGAAGCGATTACATTGCTGACAGTATGCGGAGTACTTGTCTTTACCACTACACAAGCAGCATCGTCCACGTTTCTTCGCTCATTGACTGAGAAATTATAAAGTGTAGATCGTTTGGAAAGAGACGTGTGATTATTAGAACCGACAACAACTTGTTATTTTAATATAAAATGATATTTAAAAATAGTTACACAAAACGCCAAGATTGGATCAAATTGACTCATGCTTGATTTTCTTAAATTATTACACAATAAATAGATGGGTTTAATGTCATTTTCTACCATAAGATTTTTCGACACGTATGTAAAAAATACAAAGAATTTCACCCTTTCATTTAATGACTAATGGACAAAAATAATATTTTGACTTTATGGGTCAGTTATGACCCGATGTTGGCGTTCCGAGCGTTAAACGACAGGAAATACGTTTTCATTTTTCTTTCATTCATTCTTTTCTTTTCTTACTAAATGGTCTTTATCGATATTATGCACGAAACTCCATAAACAACACAAGCAATGCACGAATTAACTCCTTTAGCCAGGAGATGGTATTATTACACGTGATGTAATTTATATAAGTACTGTAGCACACGAGCTTCAGGGAGGATCTATCAATGAAATAGATTTGCCAAAGGGAGAGAAGCTTAGCAGAAAGGGAAAACGAATGACCATGTACTGTAGAAATAGGAGAACTGACTTCACCTTATCATTTGAGCCCCCCCCCCATTAGGGGGCCCACTTCAACTTTGGGGGGCCAGGGCCCCCAAAGCCCCCCAGGATCAACACCCTTGACTCTGCATATAATAGAAAATACTGCAAATAATATTTACTTTTTACAAGAATTAAGACATAAATAAACGGGTTGCACAGCGATATCAAGCGTTAAAAAATTAGTAAAAACAGTAAATTTGTTCCATATTAGTTTAGACTGGAAGTATGCAAAAGAGATTAAGTGCCTCTGCGATGCCTGGCTTCATATATTCATGAAATTTGCAATGGGAACAGTCAGTCCAGTATTGCTTTTAGATAGAGGTCACTGATACAAACTATGAACTTAATTATAATATCTGGCAACCTATGAACAATGTTAGCAGTAATATTGCAAATCGATTAAGAGGGCATATGTAAATCATTTCAGATCTTTTAGATATTTCTTGTTTTGTGTATGTTTAAACCTATAGTAGTGTATTGTGTCATCAAATATAGTAATTTCTGCAGTAAGTAATTACCCAAATACATTCTCTTTGTTATCTTTTCTGTTTACAAAATTCGGAGTAGGAAAGAAGCGACCGATGATTTCGCCGTTTTGAGACGGTCTTCACCAACATGTGCAAGCACAGATTTGACCTAATCAGGACTCACTCTAATGTTTTAACTTTTTGGTCAACTGTTGAGCGAGAATTATTGATCTGAGAAGCAATGTAATAAAATCAGATCAATGATTTATTTCCGAAAAAAAGTAGGGCGATGAAAGCTTTCTTCCGAACAGTAACGAAAAGAAAAAAACAAAGTTTGAGAGAAACATTGCGAACCCTCCACCTCCTATTTGACTCTGTCTAGTGTACCAAACCTAGAAAGAAACATATATAAAAAGAAAACTTAAAAAGAATAAAAAAATGATGATATTGGCGATTTATAAAAGATTTATAAAAAGAAAGATGAAGAAGCTACATTTTTCGTCTTTTCGCAAAATCGGTTGCCGATAAAGAAAAAAAAAAAGGGGGGAAAGCATCAGTCTGAAAGGCAATTGTGGCCCTGAGGTTAGATGTGAATCATTTTTCATTTTTGCTTCCCTGACTGTGGAGGAGTAAAAAGTAATTCCAGAACTGAAACCTTAAAGTTCTCAAGCGTTTCAACAATCGTTTAAGAAACTAATTATATTAGACTTTTTTTTATCGTACAATTCATTGCCAAAGCTGTATTTCAAGGCTAATTAACTTTATAGGTTCAACGATGTCAGTTATATGAATTTATGTGCGGAAGTTATACGAGGGCCATTTGAGAAGTTCTTGACCTAACTATTGTAATATTTACTGTCTAATACTTACTCTATAGTATTTGCGGTGAAATTCTTAGCTACGTATTATGATAAGGTATAGTTCGCTTTTGTTCCTATCGTATCTTCTTGTATAGTCTTTCATTACGAGGTATTGGATCAATACTTCTTTCATAATTTTTCCTATCACTGCAAAACACTTCCACTTTACTAGATATAAAAGTGAAAAACACAATGACAGAACCTACTATAAAAATTGTATTCAGTATAAATTAGAAGAATCCAACAATAGTTCTTGAAACTGAGATCCCTTACCTTTGGAATGATCCTCGTATATGGTTTAGTTCCTTCTTTATGCATAACAACATACTAAGAAATGTCAAACAATACCCTTGGAACCTTATTCGTGGATATAGAATTTGCCTACTATGTTATGTTTCAACGTAGTTCCACTTATGTATTCCAATTTTTGTCAGCACCAGTATTCGCTTTGTGAGAATGATGGAACAGATTTAATTTTATGAATGGAATATTATTGAAGAAATGTTGTATTTTATTTAATTCAACAATGAAGAAAGCATTTTTTGATATTTTGTGCGAGAAAGATTTCAAATGAGCATTGTTTGAAATTTTAAAAAAGAAAGATCTGTTAAAACAATGTCCTCAATGTATAATGTTCGTTATGAGTGGAATTAATTGTTTTATCCGTGATAAGCGAAGATTTAGGGAGGAAACACTATATACTTTGTGAGTATTGTATATGTGTAGAACTACGTACACCGAACTATTCGAAAATACATCGTCGCAGGAGATATGGTAGTTCTGCTATTGAGCATATGTAATAAATCATGTTAGCAGCTTCGATTAGTTTTCTCTTAATTCTTCTTAGCATACCATTAATAACCACTTAACACGCTTAAGGCTACTCTCTTGGGTGCCTGGATTGTGCGTCGCCTGTTGCACTTTATCACACCTGAAGCTCTTTCTGCTTTTCCCGTGTATTTGTACGTTATCCAAATGTATGATAATTGTTTTTACCGCAAAAGTACTAACGAGATTTCTACTTTTGCATTGGCTCTTAATTTCACTAATGGTATCATCTATGCGTCAAGAGAGAGATGTTCTGTACTTTGTTACATTTCCTTGATATTGTTTTCATAATAATACGTACGTACGTACGTTAAAAGAAGTTTCAAATGAAAAGCTAACATTATTTGGACAAAGCCACATATCAAACTAATAAAAGATAGTAAAAGTACTAGATCACATTTGAAAATAGTTTCCAAAATATTATAAAAATGTCTAACAGGTACAGGTGCCGAAATGGGTACCAGAGAACACAAGCAGGTCATTTGTACTAGATCACTCGATATTTCCATACAAAATTTGCATTAATATATATATATGCAATTTAACTTACGCATTAATTCTTGACACAATATTTAAAATTTATTTTTACTTGCCTAATTTTTTGATATTAGTTGAGTATATTTGATGCACGTAAACAAACATGCATGGATGAAGTAATAATATTCAATAGGAATTTCCACGCTAGATTAGTTAGGTTATTTTTCTAGAACGCAACGCCGGGTGCTATCTATATTAGGTCCGTTTATAATAAAAGCTACAATAATTTCTGAAGTCACTGTGATTCAGGCGGTAATACGTCTGACTATGAATCGGGCTGGTAAGGCAAAAATCCCGGCCAGGACGGGGGAGACTTTTCTTCAGTGCTTCCATACCTGAACTCAGCCTCCTATTAAATTGAGTATCAGAATGACCTTGGTATTCCTGGGCACCTTATGAGGTAAAGACGGTCGATCGGGGAACTGATCACGCCACCTAATTTCGTGCCGTTGGTCGAGAATATGTATGCCCTCTATGCCTTTCCTTTTTATTATAGTTCCTTATGAACCAAACTAAACATAAACATGATGTATCAAGTACAAGCTATTCATGAAACTCCTGAATGGAGTCCGTGAATTGAATTCAATCGATTAATGGCCTTAAGACATTCATAACTAAGTCTAGGGGAAAGGATATGGGAAGAAATAGGGTAGAGTCTAAGTTCAAGGAGGATCCCGGTATTTACGTGGTGTTAGAGAGGAAAATCCCCGGATTCTGGGAAGCCTCCGCCAGGATGGTCAACCGCTATTATCGAAGCCAGAACCTACCGATTGTGAAGAAAATGCTCTACAAACTAAGCTGCGGAGTCCATGAAGTAATAACTTTGAAAAATAATTCCTCCAATTTAAATTCAGAAAGGTACTAACTTAGTTAATACTTTCAAATGTTAAAAGCTAGTCAATGATGTAAGAAAATGTATACTGTAGATGCAAAACCGCACTGTCATTTCATCATATTACTTGGGTAACAGCCAAAGTTATGTTCAGTGTGGTTTGGGAAGCCTTTCTTGATTCTTTCACTATCACCAGGAGGAATTGCGATATGGACAATGTGAGTAACCACAACTCTTTCTGTCTAGTGTATTCTGCTTTATATAAAGGAAAAGTTAGCCCTCCTACCTCTACGGTTGATGACTGGCTACGCTCGTCATCTTGTAATCCAGAGAGGCTCTTGTAAGGTCGACACTGGATGAGAAAACGTTACATATACTAGTTAGAAATCCACTTTGGAGTTGTAGGCTCCGTCCATCGGCTAATGGAGTGTCAAACGAACATGTTGACCGTGGACGTCCGGGTAACAATGTTGTTTCTGACCAGAGAGGAATACTCATTGCATAATTCCTTAAAAATGAAAGACAAAAATAAAAATATACTAAAACTTTGTCTGTTAAAAGTCTATGAAGAAACTGAAAGACGCCTCCAGAAACTGCGCATACACCGAAGATGCTGAGGGAACATTTCTGAAAAAATAAAAGAGAATGAGGAAAGCAAGACAAAGAATAGAAAGTATGACAAGGAATAACGGTTTGCGTTTATGAGGCGTAAAGGCTAAATGATGAGTAGAGCAGTATACAGAAGAGAATAAAAGGGAAAAGAAATGCTCGCCTACTTCAAAGAGAGTAGGGATAAAAATCTGCAGCACTCTCCTCAACCGTTGCCATTTGTTTCCACGCTCGAAATTTAACGGCGCGTGAGTAAGTTACAAATTGCAATTATTTAAACTTCTCTATCCACTTCGTTTTCCCCTTTTCTATGTCTTCACATTTTGTGTTACAAGTTTTCAAGATTTTGTTTTCAGTGTTCTCTGATTAATTCTATACTCTGTATCTGTTACTTCCTTGTGATGAAAAGTACCAAGTGCAAGTTTTGAATCACAACAAAACAAAACAAAAAAAAACACACACACATTTTATACTATTAATCATTTTTGCGCTGGGCATAAAACGTAAGTATGTGCTTTTTGCTGCATATGTGAGCAATCCTTAGTTGTTCTGTACTTTCAGTATTGTGTTCCACCTTCCAAGTGGAGTATTTAAAGTACGGAATGTTACCAATACTGTAGATAGTTCAGTCCCTGATGGGTGAGCCATGTGATTCATATGTATAAAAGATTACCTCTCAAATTTCGTTAAAATACCCCTCATAGAGTACCAAAAGTCAGGGTAAGTTTTTTTTTTTGATTCGTGGTAATATCCAAGATGGTGACCATAAGAAATGGCGGATGGGTCAATTATTGAATGACATCATCTCCGTAACTATTCAACCGATTTTGAATTTTTTTTCTAAACGCAAACATTTAATAAGGACATTTATTTTTATTATTACAATTTATTTTATATTTCTTCTCCTTATAATGCACAATTAAAAATTTGTGAAATTACCATAAAAATGAATTGTGCTACGTCACTATATAGTCCGGTCCAGGGAGCAGCAGACTTTGAGATTCTCATGTACAGGTATACAAGATTACCTCTTTAATTTCGTTTAAGTATCTCTGATAGACTACAAAAATTGACGGTAAGTTTTCTGATTCATGGTAGTATCCAAGATGGCGGCCATCAAAATCATGGATGGATCAATTTTTGAATGACACTATCTGGGTAACTATTTAACTGATTTTCAATTTCGGTGTTTGAAAATGAATGCACTTAACAAGGAAGTGCACTTCACACGAACAGCTATTAATCCAATTCAATGAATAATCTTCGATCCTCTCACTGGAGAAAGAAGTTGATCTCGGAGAACGTATAAATATATTGTAGGTTCAATACGCATGCCAATCAGACAGTTTATTTGAAACAGAGTTGCATAAAATGTTTTCATTATGTGTTACTTTGTTGAGGAACTTGTTGGAGGCAAAGTGTTGAGAGAAGTAGTCTTTGAGTGATAATACACTTATACACTAAGTTCATCCATTGATTTACAGTTACTTCCTCGCTTAAGAATTTTCTCCTGTTGGGATATTGTGATTTCGAATTGTTCGTTGTTCAATTTCCTCCCAAATTATTTTAGCTGCTGATTTTGTGCCAAACTGGCTAGTGTAAACACTACGGGTTAGCATAGTCAGGGCAGGAAGAATGAGAAAATTTTCCTTCGCATTGCAAATAAGCATATATAAGATAATCAATGGTGTACTATTTCTAACACCAGTACTCATCCAAAGTTCATTTAGTCCACTGGTTGACATCAGATTCTAGATGGTGTAACGAAAGGACAAACATATCTCTATCGTTGGACAGTATGTATTCTTTTGTATCCATACTTAATATTATTTACACAATGACAGATTATTCGGACATCTGGTTCTTCATTGTTGCTGTCTAGCAATAAGTGTTGCTGAACATGGTTTTGATGAACACTTTTGCAGAACATAGGCTCATTATCTGTTACTCCGCTGATGTAAAGTGAAATATGCCGGACCTTCTGGCTGGCTTGCGAAAGGATCCAGTTTTACTAAGCATGCCTGAAATTTTCGTTTATTCTTAGTAAATTAGCAGAACGTTTCCATGTTAACAGGTATGGGTGTAGAATCTACAATATGTGCCACCTCACTGGGTTTGACATAAGTTCTTCGAGTATCTCGCTGTCCTTTATTGCTCCTATTAGGAAGGAATGAAACAGAACGTCAATTCTGCTCGTGCTTCTACTTTGCTGAGTAATCACAGAAGAGATATTCTCACACACCTTACCACATGGTTTTAATTCCTTAGTACAGATTTTTTTTATATTTCCTACTACATCAGCTACGGTACATATGAATTTCTGCACTAAATCCACCCACTGGATAAGTAATCACTAGGTGAAATACATGTTGCTACTTCTTAGGTAAGAACATGTTTTTGGTATTTGGTCGTCAAGCCGCTACCTTCGAGCAGTTAAATGTACTTGAGAAGTTGTACTTCGTCGTACTCGAATGCTGTCTCAAGTCATACTTTCTTCCTACTACAATATCCAAGTGTCTTTGCCCCATCACAGCTTCTTTCACTTTCTGCCTTTTAGTGGAAGATTGTTCAACTTGTTTCGCGTACATACAGCAGAATGTCTTCAGATATAGCTTCGGCACAAAATCAGCAGTTATTAAAAGCAAGATCTGACATTTATCTAAAGAATTTTGTCAGGAAATTGAACAACAAACAATTTGAAATCAGAAAATCTTAACTGGAGGAACTTCTTCAAATTCTTAAGCGAGGAAGTAACTGTAAATCAATAGATGAACTTCATGTATGGGTGTATTATCAAGATGTTACCTCCAACACCTTACCTTCAACAAGTTCCTCAGGAAGGGAACACATAATGAAAGCATTTTATGTAACCCTCTTTTAAATAAGCTGTCTTACTGACATGCGTATTGAAACTACACTATATTTTTCGTTCTTCGAGATCGACTTCTTTCTCCATTGACAGGACCGAAGATTAATTGCATTCAATTGGACTGTTCATGAGAAATACATCAATGTCCGTCCTCGTTCAGCGCTTTTAGTTAAATAAAAGTCATTTTAAATCGGTTAAATAATTACCGAGATAATGCCATTCAAAAATTGTCCCATCCACCATCTTGGATATTACCGTGAATCAAAAAACATACCCTCAGTTTTTGTAGTCTATCATGGGTACTTAAACAAAATTTAAGCGATAATCTTTTATACATAAGAATCTCACGGACCCCCTGGCCGGGCCAAGAAGTAATATCAGCGAAATATGTTCCTTTGGAGATTAAAACGAAGCTCTGAATTTAGAATTCAAATAGTTAGTTATTTGATTATGTGAGAATTCAAATAGTAGTGTGTATACACCTTAGTGTATAGTAATAACTGAATACAGACACTAACCTAAGTTGTGAAAGAAGACCATGCTTCATTTTAAATATACAGGTTGGACAGAAATATGTAGTACGAACTATAGATTACAAAATTTTCAGCAGAACAAGAGAAACGTTCTTTCGAGAAATTTCAAAAGATGAGTAGTTTTGGAGCTGTAGGCATCCAAAGTTAGCATTTCATCTTCAGAAATGAAGGATATCTTGCCACAAACGCGTGAATAATACATATGTGCGCAAAGTTCGTTCGTTGACAACGAAATTATTACGTCAGAACATTCACCTATTTGGCACTGCCTAAATCATAAAAGTAGCTCAAATAGATGGAGTACGTACAACTTCGATGAAATGTTACTTTATTTGTGACAGTGATGCATTAAGTTTGCACTCCTCTAGCTCCGAAACTACGCATATATCGAAATTTGTTGTGAGGAACTTTTCTCTTGGTTTCATGAGAATCTTTCGTTCCTAAGGTTTTATCCTTAATATTTGTCTACATCCAAGCGATGTAGCGAAAGTGGGTGAACCCAATTTTCCCGCCAAGGTTTTAAAAATGTGGAAAGAAGAGGAAGAAAAAGATGAGCTAGAAGAGGAGATGGAAGATCTTTCTTCTGATGATGGTTCAGATGTGGACCCCTCGTTCAATCCTGAGACATTTGTTCCTTCCACTGATGATGAAGATTGTCGTAATTTCGAAGCTGGTATTTCGTCTGTAAGTTGCAGGACAAATAATGAGAAAGACGTTCCGGCTTTCTTTCAAGGTAAGAAACGACATTCTTGGGAATCTAAAGAACCAACAAAGACTAGACGTGTTCCTCGTCAAAATACAATACGAGGAATACCAGGCTTGACAAAGATTGTTAGAAATTTAGGTGAAAATCCTAAAATGGAAGATATTTGGTCTCTAATTTTTGATGACAACATTATTGATCACATTGTGTTGTGGACAAATGTAAAATTAGAGAAAACAAGAATTAAATTCCAAGAGCATCAAAAGAGCAATTACAGACCTACTGATAAGCGTGAAATAAAGGCACTTTTAGCTCCTTTTATGCTAACATCAATTTGTAAGTCTGTACATGAGGATATGCTTTCCTTCTTTTCTACTGATTCTATGGGTAGACCCATATTTAGAGCTGCAATGTCAGTGAAGCATTTCCAAATTTTGTTACTGTGCCTGCGATTTGATGACCCTGGTCCCAACAAAGCTGCAGCTATTTCAGACATCTTCTCCAAATTCACGCATGATTGAAAAAAAATATTTTCTTTAGGAGAATATGTTTGCGTCGATGAAATGGTTGTACCATTTTGTGGAAAATGCAGCTTCTAGGTTTACATACCCAAGAAACCAACTAAATATGGTATTAAATTTTTTTGTCTAGCAGATGCCCGCACATCATATTTCTACAATACCTACGTTTATTGTGGTAATGGATCTGATTTAGCAGGACTAAGCGATGAGGAGAAGTTAATGATGAATCCAACACAATCAGTTCTTCGATTAGTGCAACCGATAGTGAACAGTAACAGAAACGTAACTGCTGACAGCTGGTTCTCCTCTTTAGAACTAGTGAAAGAACTTGAAAAACAAAGAATAACATTTGTGGGAACTCCTAGAAAAAATAAACCAGAAATCCCCCAGGAATTCTTGCCTGCTGGTAAAAGAGAAGTTGAATCTTGTCTTTATGGCTTTAAAGAAAACGTCAGGCTATTGTCATTTGGCCCCTCAAAAAAAAAAAAAAAAGCTGTAATTTTACTATCCAGTATTCATCACTCGAAAGAACTGGATGAAGAGACAGGGAAACCAGAAACTATTGCATTCTACAATAGCACTAAAGGGGGTGGGGGTGGATACGCTGGACCGAAAGTGTGCCAATTATTCTTCTAATTGAAGATGTCGGCGGTGGCCTTTAACAATATTTTTCACGTTAGTAAATGTAAGTACAGTAAATAGCTGCATTCTATACTTATGTTTTAAAACAGCCCAAGTATTTCCAGATACACATTTATGAAAGAACTAGCCATGAACTCATGACTCATCTTCAAAGGAGGTTGAAGATTCATAATTTGAGGAGTGACCTGAAAACAACAATGGAGGATGTTGTGGGGAAGACAAAACCGAACAAGGAAGACGAGCAACAGTTAGGAAAACGTGATAAAATGGAACGCAAAAGGAAATGCAGCCTTTGTCCTTATCAGAAGAATAGGAACACAGCATATTAGTGTGTCAACTGTGACAAACCAGTATGTCTCGAATTTTCCAGGAAAGTGTGCGGGATGTGTTTGGTTGACAGAAGCACGTAATTTTGAAACTTGCTCTGTACTTTCAAGAAAACATTTGTTCATAAAAAAAAAGTGTATTACAAAATTTCATTTTCATGAAAAAAGAAAAGTTTTTCTCAACAATAGTTATTTCTTCTTACGTAACATTTGCATTATGTATGTATTTTGAAATAAATTTTATAATATTAGATGATAAGAATAAATCTATGTAATACTTTGCCAAGAAAACCAAAGTTTTGGCGTTCCGTGTCTGTCAGACACATACTTCCAATTATGTAATAAAATTCATCCTTCCAGTTAAAGGTTAAGTATTTTGTTGCTAATCGTTACAGGCACTATGGAGCGTAAAAATCGTGAGTTTAAGAGATATCATGTACTGTGTGCGGATTTCCTCACGAAGCGTCGCGCAATAAACTCTGAATTCTCTCCACTCCTTGAAGAGACCATGAAGAAAGTACCCAAACCAAGAGTAAAACGACACAATGCTTAGTATCTTTATTGCAGGAAAACTGAAGTTCAAACCTGGCCTTTGAGAACATGACTATTATTAAAAAAAACTGAAGTTTTATTGTCTACCCTCCATATACACCAGACCTTTTTGTATCCAACTGCGACCTCCTCGAATCACCGAAGGAATTTATGGGAAGGAAGAAGTTCAGCAGTAATGTGTAGGTGATACTGGTTATTCAGGAATTGATGGAACCAAAGGCTTTTCATCTGAGTGGCATTCACTAATTGTACTCATAACATTAAGTGCTTCAAAAGTTGGTTCTCACTTGTCAGACAAAATGTATGAACGCAAAATATAAGGATTAAGCGAGATATCCAAAACTTCTAACATTATATCGTCGGATTATAGGTAAAACATTTTAAGTAAAAGATTCGCGATTTTTAGTTAATGTGGTTTACTACACTAAAGATTTGTCTCGTTTCAATTGGTGAAGCACACAAGTGTTGATCGTCAATAAATGTGCTTATTAATGATTTGGAAAATACATTAAATCAGTTTACCCTTTCCTGATATTATTTTTCAAGTATTTTGTTCGAGTTACAAAATTACAATTTCGTTCCCCTTCGTTTTCTCAAAACTGCATTTGTTTTACTTAATGTGTTTCACTTGTAAGCCGACGGTATACTTGTACTTCATCGCATAACCAAATGAGGTGCATTAGTTAAACTGTTATTACGTTGTAAACAAGCTGATGATATTCTAATGACAGGCGCTATAATTTTTTGTAAAGTTGGCTCACTTCAAATCGCTCCATTCAATGAATGGTTCAGCAATTGAGACATTCCAAATTTAGAAAGAAGAATGTATCAAACTGAAAGTAGGGAAGAAGACATTGAAAGAGAAGAAATATTCGAAGTTAATGGGAAAATTTTCGTAATTGATCCAGATGCAGAAGAATTGGACATGAACCACCAACTAGTAGAGAGGTTTAAAAATATGGAGTCTTCAAATAAGGTGGAGCAATTATACTTAAGGTGGAACTTAATGAAGAAGATTGAGAATGGAGATAGGCTTGTGTAGAATCAAGGTTTTCACACTGTGATTGAAAACTTAGATTGTTTGGCAAATTATATAGATCCTTGCTTTGTCATTCAATAGAATTCAAGAGATTCAAGGCTTAGATAACTTCCTGAATTTGAGTTAACTGTTCTCGTGTATTAACAAGATTACTAAAACCAACAGTATAAATTACTCTATTTATACATTGACTCTATTTAAACAAGGCGATAACAAAATAAGAGAGATTGAAAAATTTGATGAACTAGATAACCTGAAAAGCCTAGGTTTTCAACTCGAGTAGATACCAGGCATCCTCAATTCACATAATGTGTTGTTATAACAGAATTCCATCTCTCTTGTCGTTATAGGACTAAGGAACGTAATGACCCAGTAATACTTGCAACATACTATTCACTTCATAAATACAAATTATTCTCATCAGACTCAAATAAAAATATAACAAATCATCGTTTTCTGCTAAAAAAAAAGGAAAAAGAAATATATGAAATAATATTTTTAAAACCTTCTTTAATGCTCTATAGCTTCCAAGAAGCTTTTCACCGATAATCCAAGATTAACACTACATTATATTATCCTTAGTGTACCGGAAATTGGATTGTACAATACCTATTTTGTCAATAATTAGAGATAAATGATGCAAGAATTAACACACATTGTTGTGACGTGAGTCGTAGCATAGTGAAAATTAAATAATGGAAGTCCATCCTAAAGATGATGTAGATTCACATGTGAAATTAAGTAAGCATAATATTTTTTTCTTATTATTAGAAGCTATGCATAAGCATGTTACTTCTGTTCTGTAATTTTACAAGGATATGAATAACATTGAAACACTGGATACTACTATTTTCAATTTCTAGCTTTATTTACTCAGGAAAAATTTAGTTCTGTAAGTTCCATTTCCATTACTCTTCATTTGATATTTTCGGAAAGCGACACATCTATGGAACACGTATTTTGGAACCAGTGATCAAAGTGAGTGCACCAGTATGAGATACCGTGTTTTGGTTTTGCGAGCTAAAATTAAACCGGTGCTGAAAAACACAGTATGCATATCCTCGTATATATGTATATCTATCTATCTATCTATCTATCTATCTATCTATC
>JAGDQP010002312.1:0-53966 GCA_022664845.1 Lepisma saccharinum | reverse complement strand
CTATGCATATCTTTCTTTCTCAGTCTTTAACAAAGTGGTCAAAAATTCTTCCTTGGTAAACGTAGAACTCCATCATTACTAGAGAACTTCTGTAGAGCTACAGGAAATTGAAATATCTATCAAAATCTCTTACATTCGTATCTAGGCCTTCTCTTCGTTATCCTGGTGCTATCTGTAATGCACACGACGATCGATTCCATTAGAAATTGCCTACTCTAAAAGATACTTATGAAGCCTGTGGCGTACTATCGTTGAACTTTGAGGAGAGAGGTTCCAAATCGACAGAGTCCTTTACATAATATATAGGGTTTTCTCTGCTTTGCTACTAAAAGAACAGTTCTATTACGCGAAAACAGTATGGTAGATAGATTTAAAATTATCGGGGGAAATGCTTAATAACATCTCGTAGTTCCCTTCTAACACTAAGTTTTACTCCTCGTTTTGGAGAGTAATTTCTCATTGACGTTCGGTCAGTTAAAATACTGTGAAGATCCTATCCAAAGGATCCCTAATATTTCCCGAAATTATTAGCCCACTTTTCGTTTCAAATAAGTGTAGGTAAATTTCAGAGAAAGTCACATAAAAAGTTATAGGTAATATACATTTTTTTAATGTCTGTTTAATCTAATGTGTCAGTAATCATTATCCTCTGCAAACGTCGTATATATAGACATTTGATGATTAACACAGAAACACTCCCTATTTTAGGAGTCAGCTTATATTTTCAGGGGTGAGAATAGGAATCTAGAGAGGTACATTAAAACAAATGTGTCAGGAACTAACTTTTGAAACATATCAATAATCCATTTTGCTAGTTACTTTTCTTTCATTTTTTAAAAAGAAAATACACTCATACACTCTCATGCAAATTTCAGTAACTTTTTTTTTGTAATAGAGAAATTCGTACTATATGCTATGTAGGCTAATTCGGGAGACTGAACACGAAACATTTGCTTCAGTTCACTGATTTGACACCATTTAAACAAAATGTGTAACACTCAAATGAATAGGTTTATCACTGTATGGAATGAAAGTGCGAACATACACATACCTCTTGTTATAAAAATAACGTAATCAAGGCGAGTCATGTTATAAGTAAAATACGTTCAAACCAAGAAAGAGACGTTATGTTGTAACTAAGTGATAGTATAGTGGTACCTGAGACTTAAGAGACTAGAAAGTCCCAATAAACTGATTTTCATAACCAAACATTAAGGTGTATTTTCATTGTCACTATTGACTAAGTTACAAAACAAGGCTATTTTTACAAATCAAATCATAATCCATTGCCATTTGACATATGACATTAGATAGAAACTTTAACTTTATTCTTAGTGAATTTAGTATGTTTACAAT
This sequence comes from Lepisma saccharinum, assembly GCA_022664845.1. Classification (NCBI taxonomy): domain Eukaryota; kingdom Metazoa; phylum Arthropoda; class Insecta; order Zygentoma; family Lepismatidae; genus Lepisma; species Lepisma saccharinum. Next base: position 52,610 of record JAGDQP010002312.1, on the reverse strand, counting down.
GAACGAAAGAATAAGATTTCCTTTAACAATTACATACTGGATACTTTTTCCAGATCTCTGTTTGAGTAGTTCATTAGCTTTGTAAGATAAAAGCACAGAAGTTCTCGCATACTTACATTAACAGCAATTTGATCATGGTGAGGTATGACAAGCAAAGCTGGAGGTTTACTCTATAACACCATGACAGACCACCAGAATTGAATCGCAGTAAACCTAACGATACAGTGATCTAAGGGAGTTGTAAAAGCTGTAAGAGGTCTGAGAGACTGAACCAAAGAGATGGCGGCTTTTATACACTTTAACAAAGAGAAAGCTCTTTGCGGTTTCTCCAGGCTTGACGTCGTCAGTCGGGTTGTGTGGCTACGAGAGCCGATACTAGATTTAGTGGTGACCTTGCCCTCTGGCTATTTTGTGCAGAACAGAGTTCCATTTTCAGAGTATTTTGATCTGTGCGGCCGGTAGAAAATCTAAAGTTGACGAAAGAGAGAGGTAAACATCCGTTCCACTCGATCAAAATACTTCTTTTGAGAACAACAAACCGTTGCCTGTGTGAGTCGATGTATGCTTTTGGTCACTTACTCCTAGTTCATGAGTTATTTTATGTTTTATCAACTTTGTGTCTATTTTAATAAAAAAAACAACACACAATTCTTTAAGTTTGAGAGCCCTATATCCTTATTATACATGACACTACTTGAAACACGGTGTTTTCAGCTGTCTCTTTTATTCTAGTATGGCACGACTTGTATTAATCATCTAACATAAATTTACCTTTGCTTTGTACTCACACAACTCTGCAAATTAAGTGTGTGTCTGTAAGCATTTGAACTTGCTCCCATGGATTACTAAAAACAAAAAGTTAATAAATGTGTTAAAATGTAGCTAAAGATCTGTTGTTCCTAAATTTAGTGTTTTCCGTTATTTCATGATTGGTAAAATGAAAGAACCGCGACATATTTATAGATTTTGAAACAGCGTTTTTCTTTAATAAATTTAATAGTTTGTTGACTGTATATGATTTTACAGCGATTTTGTTTTCAAAACATTTTTTTCTTCGAATATGTGATATGTGACCACACGAGAAATATCAGCTAAAAGAATGAATTATTGCAACTATCTTCTCCAGTTAAAATTTAACTATTGAGTCATTCCATGTCAAGTGGTCTAATTTTAGGAAACTGCCCCACCTCACCAACACCGATTTTGATAAAACTTTGTGTGTTTAATCTTACATGACTCCTCAAACTAAGTTTTGTAAAGTTTAAGATTAGCCAGTAGAATACTTGTGGAGATATAGCTCTTTGTTTGATGCTACACTGCGACCAATTTACAGTATCCATCTGAAATTGTCGGAACTTCGAGTCAAAATATTTATCTTTTATTTGAGCAAAACAAATTAAACTTAGCAATTGTTTACAACTTATTACGGAATATTCAGTGAAACAAACGAGAATTTTTATTGTTCATCAACAGCGTATTAAAGCGTTGCAAAGTGGGCCGAAAAAATGAACTAAAATAATTTCAAAGTTTAACCTTATGTGGCTTATGTGATAATGAAGTTATCGTTGTAAAATTTCGTCTATTGCTTCATCACATAACTTTGGTCTCAGATATATGATTTCAGCTTATAAGCTTGTTTCGTTACTTTATAATTTCACTTTAAATTTTGGAATTTTGTGAAACACGTGAAAATAGGATATTTTCAACAACAGGGCTTTGCAAAAAAAGAGTCACCTGGAATCATTTTCAAACCAACATCATTAGAAAAAGCATGTTTATCTCCCTAAGAGAGTTGATTTTATTTGTCAACGCGAGTAAATAGTCCCAGAAAATAATGACCAAAGTCAAGAAGCCATTGTGTCAGTGAAATCATCAGAAATCGGCTAGCATGTTTGCTTGATTTATTTCAAATAAAATAGTTTTTTAATATTTATACGCCTTATATAAGAAAAGTTCAAAATGGGTATTATTTTATTGTTATCCTAACCGATTGATTAATGGCAACCATTTTTCTATTGTGGCGCATATAAAAAAAGTGTTTGCAGACATTTACGGAAAATGAAATATGTGCGGACTGGTTTACCATAGCACAAAAACATTGTTTCATTTAAAGTATGTCTGATAATTTTAGTTCTATGCATGGAAAGCGTAAAGCAAAATCTAACTGGTCAAAAATGTATCCAAATTTGATTGTTGGAGTAGAAAAAAGTATCGTTTTGAAGGCACTGTTTTGTACAGAAGGAGTTGAATTCCAAAGTTAATTTTCTGTACACTGTTATATATTAAAGTCTATTGAAAGTGTACAGAATATAAAGGTTTGATGTATGATTCCTGAAATTTTATGATTCTTTAAAAATCCAAAATTAGGATTTTCTGAAAATTGGAGGCTCAATATCTCTAGAGAGAGAAGTATGCACATATAAAAATTCATAAAAACATAAAGGGTTCATTTGGTCCAAATTATATCTATTTCTTCTAAATCAACATTGTTGACCTAGTTATTTCCTCTACGTATACGATTAGGCGAGTTAACAATATATTATTCAATACTTTGTAATATTGTTAGGGTAATGAGATTCTGCTGTAATTATTACAGCCCAATTATAGCTTTTTTATAAACTGGAACTATTATTGAGCCTTTCCATTCCTTTGGAATCTCTTTATTTCTCTATATAGCATTTATTAATTTTGAAGTTCCTTGTTTAGTGCCGCTCCTTCCGCTTTAATTAATTTGGCTGGAATATTATTTTTTCCTGGTGATTTGAAATATTTAATTTTTTTTATCGACATTTCGACTTCGCAAAGTTCGGGTATCCACGGTTCTGCGGTATAGATTTCAAGTTACTCTGTTTGTTCTCCGTTCTGTAAGTTCGAAGTTTTTCGAAATAACTTTTCGATACGTCGATAATTTTAGTCGGCTTAACCTGAAGATTTCCGCGTTCTTATCTGATCATCCCTAGCCTCGTCTTCTTAACAAGTCTACTCCTTTGTATGTTATTTTTCTGGCCGTTTTCCTCTATCTTCTGAATCTTCTGCGTCAGATATTTTCGTTTTTAGGTCCATTGATAGTAAAGCTATAACAAAACAGACATTCTATTCTGCTTCATGGTGACCGCCCGTCCGTTCGTGTCCAGAAATTAAATCTTAGAAATTATAAAGGGTCGAGAGGAGCGTGAGGTGTCATTGAAAATTCTTTGACTAAACTTATTACTTAGACAGATTGTGTTGCTTGTTTTCGTCTTTCCTGAAGTTTAATGCATTCTTCATCAAACCAAGGCTTGTCTTTCCGTTGTTTCTTCTCACTTACGCATTCTTTCGCTACACCCTTCACTGTATTGTGAATTGTTTCTCACAACTTACTTACATCAATTTGATTATTTAAGCATCTTTATTATTACTCAAGTAGGCTAAGATCTCGAACCTATTTCAGATTTCCAGTTTTAGTTGTTTTGATCCTTTGCTTTCTCTGTTCGTGATTCAAAATCTTCCCTCGCTTTAGTGATCACACACTGATGATCAGTGCCACTTTCCGTTCCTCTGTAAGACCATCCATATGTCGGTGTGTACTCGACTATCTACTAATACGTGATCAATCTGGTTGTGAGTTCTTTCATCAACAGATATCCATGTCAGTGGCGGCCTGTGGTTGTCTCCACTGGGTGTTGCACTCAGGTTCGCCGCCACCACAGAGAGTAGGGGGTCAAGAAAAATTAGGGAAGGGCTTGGGCTTACGAAACATACATAAAATTAAATATATGTATTGGGGAAAGGAAAGTTTACAGGGGCTCATCCCACCCCCTGACTGCTGGCCTGGACTTTCACTACGTGAGAGAGGATTGAGTAGCTAATCAGTCACAATCAATCAACGTAGAGTTAAATTAAGTAACATCGACACAAAAGAAGAAGTGACCAGATTTTCAAATAAAGGAACGTTAAATAAATTAGTTACGATTTTGTGAAAACTTATAAAAATGGCGTAGCTATAATATTGAGAATAGAATTTGATAGTTTGTCACAATTTTTCGTGACTAGAAATTTGTATCACTTATTGGTATTGTTAATATTAGTTTTGAAGATTCAATAAACGTTTTCTCCAAGCTATTTTGAACGATAAAGTCGAACAAACCCACAGCTTCTGACATTGATCGAAATTCCTCTGCCGAGTGGATTGAAGACAATTCGTTAAGACAGAGATTTTCTTTGTCAAGAAATGTGCAAATTAAACATAATTTCTCCACAGTTTGTTTTGAAAAATTCCAAAACTAACTCGGAAATTTCTCTGGAGTAAACAGCGTGGCTGCCATAACATGCCACGTGAATGTAAAGCGTGTACTTCCTTTGCTTTTCTTACCCATTCCATTCTTTCACTCTTTCCCCTTTTTGATACCGTGTTTGTATTTTCACTCGAATCATCAAGCTGGTCTCCAATATGTCTAACATTTGTTTCAAAGTGGAAAATAGCGTTTTTACTCAGGAAGGGCCAATTTCTCGATCTTGAAATTGATTAAACAACATTTCCACAAGAAACATTATTTTACCTAAAAAGAGAAAGAAAGCCAGAAATTAAAATGTCTGCTAATAAGTGTTTTCCCGAGTACTAAGGGCGGTGGATTGTATTTGAATTTTTATCTTCCTCCATCTTCACTATTTTATCCATGCATTGAATAGTATCCTCTTTATGTTCAAAGACAGTATTTACGCTTCTGGACAGGAAGTTCCAATAAGAGGGATCCTCGCTCCAGCACCCCCATTTTTAACATTTTTCCGAATGTTTCTAAACCTAAGAGTACTATCAAAAGTGTAAGTTCATAGCGCACTAGAGCTTACAAATTACCATGAAATACAATCGACACCGATCTCGTAATCTTGTCGATTGATGGACTTCAATTAAATAATGACAACCTAATATTTGAAAACGTATCACTCATCAAGATCTCGAGATCGCAGTCCATTGTATTTCATGCTAATTTGTAAGCTCTAATGCACTATGAACTTACATTGTTGATAGCGCTACTAGTATTTTAAATATTTGGAAAAATATTTAAAATGGTTAGGGGGGGGGATGGGAACTACGAGAAAGAAGTACACACGCCTTGCAAATTTGAATAAAACAAACAATACATTTCTAATTATAAAAGCAGCTTTCCTAATAAACAGATTCACTTGACGAGAGTAAGACTGTACATACACAACATTTGAAATAGGGCGATACAATGTCATAGCCTTAAAATTATTATTTCGCGATTAAAGTAACATGAGTCGCCCGCAACGACCTCTGTCTAAAAGCGATACTGGACTGAATGTTGATCCTGCCAAACATTTCATGAATATATGAAGACAGGAAGAAGAGAGGACACTTAACCTCGTTTGTCCACTTCCAGTCTAAACCAATATGGACCAAATTTTCAGTTATAACTCAGCTTTTTATGCTTGATATCGCTGTGGGACCAGTTTTTTTATTCATGGCTTAATTGTTACAAAAAAACGTAAATATTATTAGCCGTATTTTCTATTACATACAGAGTACTGTATACTATTATACGAATAACTCAGGATTTAAAACGTAAATAAAAAACAGCGGCCAGCGGCGATAAGAAGCGTATAAACTTGAGTTAGAACTGAAAGTTTGGTCCATATTGGATTAGACTGGAGGTGGGCATACGAGTTTAAATATTTGCTCTGGCGTCAATTTTCCGACAGTAAGGAGCCACTCTAATATCCAGAAAGTCGCGCGCGAGATTCAGCATTTGTGGTAAACACCGCTGTTGAATGCATGAAGGAACATATTCACTCTCTCTCTCTCTCTCTCACACACACACACATACACACACACACACACACACACACATATATATATATACCGGTATATATATATATATATATATATATATATATATATATCGCTCACATAACTATCTCTTTCTCTCTCTCACACAATGTGTGTGTGAGAGAGAGAAACTGCGAGTAAGGGTCCTTACACATTATACGACAAGCATCCGATTTGTCTGACCGACTTTTGTCGGAAGCAAACCTAAAGCACTTCAGGTTTCCATCCGATCCGGTTTGGAACATCTGTTTCTCGCAATGTTTATTCATTAAACAATGAAAGGCTTTCGCGCGAAGAAGGCGAATGGAGAGGAAGGGAAGAGGGCGACAGAAAGAAAGATAGAAAGAGAGACAGTGTTGCTATCTCTCTCTTATTTTTTCTAAATTATCTCTCTCTCTATCTCTATCTCCATCTCCATGAAGTGCGTTCCATCACTCCTTTCTGCCCCCTCTCTCTCTACCCATGCAGTGCGTTCCATAATTCCTGTTACCTTTTCCTTTTCAAGTTTGGGAAGAATCAATGTTTTTCGCTGTAATTTTGCTTGCACGTGACGGAGATAGGTATGTAAAACTTGAATACGGCTAATTAGATAAATATTAGGCCAACGTTTCATTGTCTACCGTAGCGAAAACTGTGAAAGTGATTTTTTGCTTATGGAAAACAATGTTAAAGCAGAATTAAAACGAAAAAGGAGGGAAACACACTCTAATTTTCAAAAACGAGAAAAGATACTCAGTTTTCGAAAGAGAATGAAATTGGTCAAATCAGGGCCGAATTTATGCATAGGACCACTAGGCCCGGGCCTAGGGGCGCACTTTACAAGAAAAAAAAATATAATTTGCTATTTAGAACCCGAGATTAAAAAAATTAGGAAAAATCATTAAGAAAGAGCGCCATCACCTTTCAACCGCCTGGCCCCGTCGTAAATAACTAACTTCAGGTAATTTAAAGTATGTTAATCTACATTAGAAATAGTCCAACAAAGATTAGAGCCTATTTTAGGAACAGTATTTATTCCTATTTTTGTCTTTGTACACACCAATAAGGAGTCACCGTGGCTCAGACGGTAGCGCATCTGGCTACGAATCGGGCGGCCCGGGTTCAAATCCCGGCCAGTGTTCCCATGCACCCATGTTCCCATGCTTTTCTCTCAGTGTTCCCATGCCTGGAGGTGCACTCCTCCTATCAAATTGAGTACCAGAGTGTCTTTGGTATTCCTAGGCGCCTTGGGAAGGTAAAGGCAGTCGAGCGTAGGACTGACTACCCCGCCTCACTTCGTACCGTAGGTCAAGAAAATGTGGAGCGCTACCTCCACATCCCTCATGCACCGTCACGGCGCGTGCGTATCGCACAGGGGATAGCTTTACCTTACACACCAACAATCATTATTACACTTTTTTTTCACAATAGCTCCAGGTGTCCTCAAATCTTCCAACGTTAATTTAACTCATTTCCCGATCGCATACAATGATGAAAGTTTGCACAGTGACGTACCTCCGGTGACAACACAATATTCCATTGCTATTTTCATATATTTATATAATTTGAAAGCATATGTAATTATTAATTTTTTTAAATATTACGCATAAATACTACCCTGCAACGATTTGGCGTTTGACTGATTGCAGAACACTTGGGTAAAAAAATAAATAAAATAACTTTTAAAAACAAACTTTTCTTAAACAATTCGTATTAAAAAGTAAAAAGAAAAAGAAATAGTTTTGTTCATGCACGACTTTTTAAAAGAAAGCATAGGGCGCACCAATTGAAGAATTTATGAAGTGACTGTATATGAGATAGCGCCCCATGGTATTCTTTTTAGTCATGCATAAACATTTTTTTTACTCTTTAGTAGGAATTGTTTAAGAAAAGTATGTCTATAACCTTTTTTTATTTTTTAAGTCTACGTTACATATAGGCCGTCGCTGTCATTGATACCTCTGCTAATGGGCAAGAGATACTTTGTGTTACGTATGCATGAAGGCGTAATTTACGGAGATTTTTGTATATGAAGAAAACTAAAGTGTCTTTTCGGGTCCGCAATGGGTAGGTACCGTTCGAATCCGGCTGTCAATCATCCACTGACTATCATTTTCCTTTAGTTTCCTTCAGCTTCACCAGATAAACGTCAGAATGGTACCTTAACTAAGGTACCGGTCGCTACCCTCCCAAACCCTATCCTGGTCTGATCCAAAGATGGATTTAGAGACCTTACAAATTTTAAAAATATCTTAACGTGTCATTTATGACAGAAGAAACATTTCCTCCCTAACTTGACTTTATACCTTCAGGAGATGAATATTCCCGGAAATGGTGTTTAAAATTCAAAGAGCTGCTCAACGAAGCTAATGAGTTTGTAGTGTCGCTTTTGTCCATTCCTAGAGATTTATTTAACTTTGAACTTGCTAGTTCTTAGGGGCGACGTATTGGCGGGTGGACCGATATAATTACTAACAGATGACGGTACATAGCACGGTTCAATTCTGTAAATCTACGTTTCATTTTTCCTACACAAAGAGAAGTGGGAAAGAGGAAAAATCAATAAATGCTAAATAGAGAGGAGAAAATATGATGAATTTACCATTCTTCAATTTACTTTAAAGTGTTTCTGTATGTCCTTATATGATATAAGTATTTTGTGTGCTTTGTGTTTTGTAGTGTAATTGTCATTTTTAGACATTTTAAACTTTATAAATGTATTTAGGAAATTTTAATGTGTTGTATTGTGATTGGAATTGTTAATATTTAGATTTTTTCTCCTTAAAAACTTTATAAAGGTATTTAAGAAATTTTAGAATTTTTAATTGTTAAAATTGTAAATCTATCACTAAACTGCAATGTGCCATTTGTGATGTTAGAAAAAGTAGAATCCAAAAATGGCTGAAGATAGGATTCTTCTTAAAACTGCATAAAAGTTGTGAACAAAATGTAATAACAATATAGTAGGCCTAAATAATAAAATTGAAAAAATAGTTTGTATTACATTCTTGTTCAGTGTAATTAACATATTTTAAACAACTAGCCTACAAAAATTTAATTAAAATTGCTCATTGTATTTTAATGAAATTATTTTATTATTATAATATTATTTAAAGGTATTTTGTAAATAAATTACCAGGGTTAAATAATTATTATCTCGTTATTATTACGGAGGAGAGTCATTTATCATCATGTAAAGGGTAGTAAGGGCAAAAGGATGGAAGTGGTGTGGATGGAGGGACGGGGGCGCTGGAATTCATGGGCCTAGGGCGTCTAGACGTGTAAATCCAGCCCTGGGTCCAATGTATCTGTAATTAATCTTATTCAATTTTACATACTCATCCACCCATCCCTTCCTCACGTGCTAGCAAAATTACAGAGAAAAAAGCATAGATTCATTCTATTCCAAAATTAAAAAGAAGAACGTGAATTATGGAACACACTGTATAAGCCAAGGGTATAAACTATATTTTTTTTTCTCTCTCTCTCTCTCTCTGTCTCTCTCCCTTTCCTCATCAACACAACAACATTATCCGCAAGTTTCCGACATATCGGACAGAAACCTGAAGACAGAATTCACTCGTTGGGTTAAAGTAATCGTTGCACTTCTTTGGTTAAAGTCTCTATCGCAAACAAATGACTGTGCGATACTGAGAGAATTCTTTTTGTATGCTGTTGTCCACATAAGATTTTGTCTTAACTGTTTTTGTTTTGTCTTCCACGAGATCGGGTTACAGCGTACGTGCAGTCCTCAATATTCAATGAATCATGGCTACCCAATAATTCTTTTGCACAAGCGAAAAAAGGAAGTCTTGTGGCAAAAGTTGAAATAAGAAGCAAGAATGAGGGGCTGGGGAGACAAGTATGGAAATCAACACTTATCACGTTATACATCACACATAAACTGTTAATATTTCTATGTTATGGAGTACACCAGGATATATTTTTATATTCTCTTTTAATAATAGGAAAGTTTATGGTATTTAAGGAAGAAAATTAACAGTAAAACAGTAGGTAATGCAAAGAAAGAGGACATTTAATTATAAAACAGTGGGATGGAGACACTGAAACCGGGCCGACGTTGTCTGATACAAACCTGAATGTATGCACGCGCTCATTGCTTTTGCATTGGCACTGCAACAAGATCCGCCTTCAGACAATCGGAAAGCCCAGTGGAGTCTTCAGGCAGCTGTCCGGCAAGAAACCTGAAGAACTCTTTGTCTGAATGTGTGCAAAGCTCCATTTAAAGCAATGCTCCACTACTCTTTCCGATTTCCTTCCTGCAAAAATCCTTCCGACATGTCTGAAGCAAATCGTAGCGTGTATCAGGGGTGTAAATAAAGGGGACTAGCAGACGACATTCTGCAACCTGGGTGGGAGGTCTTGTCGCTTGCGCGGCGCCACAAATGCCATCTTGTGGAAGTAATGCAAAACTGAGGAGGGGAGGAATGAGCAAAAGCCTTGGGTTTGCCTTTGTCGTGCAACTTCTCAAGGCCTTTGCCAGTCCAACATCTAGTGGAGTGGAAGGCTATGTAGCGAGATAGGTGTTAGAGAAGGCGCGCATGAATTACATCCCCAAGATTAAACTCTGAACTTGTGAAGTATTTCTTTCTCTTCCTAAAAGGAAACTATGGCTTTTTTGAATTCCAAGGGGTAGAATATTATTACATATTCTATATTTTAGAATGATTGAATTAAAAATTAAATAACTTAACAAAGTGTGTGTTGCGCAACGGGACAAACAATAACACCCACCGCCAGTGATACATGTGTGTTTGTGAATATCTTTGTTTTCAAGGTACGTGCTCTTTACTAGTAGGTTTATTTAAATCGTGAAAGTTATCAGTCTTTCTCCATTCTTGTTAATAATTTCGTGAGGGATGTATTTGTCGATAGTAGGTTTATATTTTTCTTCTCTACCTACCCTAGCGTCGAAATCACCCAATACAATTTTCGTATTATACTTCTGTAATCAGTTAAACAACCTTTCTAGCTCCTCGTCAAAAGTATCTTCGTCGTTATCATCAGCTTCCTCGGTCAGGGCTTGCATACTTATTCAAGTACGTATCGTAACGTAAGATACTCTTTCATTTACGAACTCTATATTCTCAACTGACGGAAGGTTACTGCTCTTAATGAGAATCCTGTTCCAAAATTGTGAGACTGCGTTCCCCCGTAGAATGAAGTGTATTTGCCCTGTCGAATGTTATATTGACCCTCCCATCGTACTTCTTGCATCGCAAAGATGTCTAGCTCGACTTCACAGACTCGCGTACCGCTACCTGAAGAACACCCGTTTTCTATAACGTTCGTACGTTCCACATTCTTATTCTAAGGTCTTTCTTAATCATGTTCTTGGAGCCCCTGAAACAGTCCCCGCCCGGAGATCAGAATAAAGGACTAGTTTACCTTGGAAATATTTTACCCCAGGAGAATCCATGAACCATCCGTTACTATATCTTGACCTGATTTAGCCATGTAGAATTGTTGCAATACGACCTCAGAGTAAAGACAGATATTCAAGATGGCGTCCTCTGTCCATCTCTTACCCTTGTCCATGTCTTTCATCTTCAGTCTCAGGGTGGTAATGGTGAAGCTGTTTCACTTCACAATGATATTTTTATTTGGAGTTATCTTCTTCTAGCCATTGTAGACCCCTCTACTAAATGCAAGGCAGCAGTACTGGTTTTGGTCTACCCTGGAATTTCCGGTACCCACCGTATGTAGTTGGCATTCCCCTATCCTTCACCTGGGGAGACGCCTAGTGGGAGACAAGTACCTTTAACCCGGGTTTCCAGATTTGTTAAAAAGGAAAATACTTAAGAGAAATCAATTGATACAAATTTGTTTAATCAACGAAATCTTAGTACTATTGGAATAGAATATGAAGCAAAAGTTTATACAACAGCTCCTTAGAGTTATTTAAGAGTAAATGCAGTACTCTAGTCTAGAATATAGTTTTACGACATCTAAAATTAGGAATAGGCTACAACTCTGTCTCATTCCACTACATTATTTACATTTTCTTTGTCATGTCATTAATCTTATTCTTTGATTCAAATATAGCTTTCTTATAAATCTCAGACTCTTACATTCTACATCTATCCTCTCCAACACTATAAATTCATTTTTTCTTCAGTTGACTTCATCGAATGCTTTCTCTTTATTCAAATACGGAGCTTGCCACAAGGTGTAGGAGTGCATGGAAAATTTATTGGAGAGGGACAACTGCCACCACATAATTATTTTATTTCCTATTGACACACTGAAAGGTTGACTTTATATATATTTATGGTCAAGAAAGCAGGCCGGGTGCGGCTCGAAGGCCCCGGCTTGGAGTCCCGGCAGGGGCATGGGTGTGGATTTGAACAGCTAAAGGCGAATCGTGACGGACCGAAGTCCAAAGTTACTAGACTAGCCCATATACAAATCAAGTTTAAACAGTTTTTTATGGTCAAGAAAATTGAAATATATATATTGCTAAGTATATTTATGGCTCCCTCTGGCTACAAGTCTCGGTGTTGTTAACAATCTTAGAGCAACTAGGTTTGAAAGAAACATTTGCAGAATATTTCTTAGTAAAAGGTAAAGGTAAAGCTATCCCCTGTGCGATACACACTATCCATGAACTGCGCATGGGAGATGTGAAGATAGTACTGCACATTTTATTGACCTACGGTACGAAGTCGCACGCTCGACCGCCTTTACCTTCCCAAGGTACCCAAGAATACCAAGGACACTCTGGTACTCAATTTGAAAGGAGTCTAAGTGCCCTCAGAGCGCCAGGCATGGGAACATTGCGAGAAAAGTCTTCAGTGCCCTGACCGGGATTTGAGCCCGGTTCGTCCGATTCGTAGTCAGACGCACTATTTCCTGAGCCACGGCGACTCCCAAAGTACGATAGTTTATTGATTCTACTTTACTTCTTAATCTGTTGTATGAAGGATTTCTTTCATAAAAGCTTCTTTCAAAAAGGGAAGGAGGAGTTTGTAAACCTCTGGATGGTATTATTTTTCGCTTTTACCAGCGGATATGACACAACTGAATCGTACAGGGAAAGAAGGGGGAATTTACATGAACGGTGATTTATCGTAAAATGGTTTTTAAAGTCCAACTCAACAATTTAGTCCTATGTATTTTATATTCTTAAAACTACTATAATTTTCCGATTTTTTTTTTTTTTTTTTTTTTTTTTAGCTTTTGGATTGAACCTTTCTGAGCGGGTTGCTGTCATTGTGTAATAATTGTAACGAGAGCAAACTATTTTTTCTTAAAACAAAAGAAGGGAAAAGTGTACATTCTCCCTTCTTTCCCTGTACGCTTCAATTTTCATGTGTTTCTGAGAACTTTCGGATGGTCTTTTTATGCTATCCGTGTAATATACGGGTTTGCATTATGAAAGAAACATGGCTTTTACCGAGTGGCCGTATAGCTAAATTGGTAGGGCGTTGACTAAGAAATCTTAGGGTAATGGAAGCAATCCTATTGATCGTCCAACCTGACTGATGCTCTGCACAGTACTTTATTTTCTCAGTCAGTCCCGGCAAATTCCGGGATTGTACCTTCAAAGTAGGCGCTCGTCGACTTGTAAATCCTCTCTTCTACTCTATTCCCTTCAGAGCCGAAGTTGTCTAAAGAGTATGGATGTATTCCAATTGAATTAAACGCACTGGTTGAATGTAATTAGACAATAAATCTGCAGTTGATTCCAACAATGCTTATTTCAAATGTAAGTTTAAAAAAACGATGAAAGTAAACAATTAAGAGCTACTAACAATTTATTTTCATAAAATGCTGAGGTCGTAACTCAGCAACTACTCATAATTGAATATTAATACGCCATTTAGTAAGTATATCATTTGTCAGTTGTCAAAATATTTAGGTTATTAATTATTTATTAATTAATGTAGATCTCAGATCTTTCTATTTATTTTATGTAACTTTTATCTAATTAAATTTATTTAATGTCGTGTGATATTTGGGGTCTCGCATATGATTGTCTCTTTCCAGAGTTTGAAAGCAGTTCCTTAAAGATATATGAAGTACGGTCACTAAGTTGTGACAAACTGTGCGTCAATCTCATATGTGTTGAATCGAATTATTGAACAAGTTATTTGACGAACTTGTACACCATCTAGTGAAGGATAAAATGGGCAAAGATGGCGGCCGCTCCCACTTAAAAAAAAATGATAAAGCAGTTTTTTGTGGACTAGTGAAGAGAGAACGAGAAAGAGAGATAAGGATAAGAGTGGGGGAAGGGACTCCTTCTTTCAAACAGCCTTATGGGGCTTCGGCGAAAATCAATTATCAGTCTTTTTGATTTGTAGCACATGTAAAAACTTAGAGAATTTGTTTCTACTCGATATCGTGTTTAATATCATATGTCAGCAGAATTTATCAGAAGTAGGGTTACTACATTCATATCATTCAAATAGAAGACATATTAAAAATTGAGTTTGTTAATAAAATTGAGAATACTGGATATATGTATAAACTTGTTAATCATCTATTTAGTATGTGACAAAGTAAAATAAGTTACAGTCGATCGCATTCGAATATAAGATAGTCATAGTGCTATATTTCATTAGAAGACGCATATTTCGCACCAGTCCTAACTAGCCGTCGTTTTTTAAATTTTAAATGTATTTACGGTCTTGAAGTATCTATGACTCAGGTCGGGAAAGGAGGAGGGAAGGAGTCGGCCACTAGGGTGACCACTAACCACCGGTTTCCAGCAAGGTTTTCCGGATTAAGGCATTTATCCCCGGAAATTTTTCTCCCCGGTCTTCTCCCTGTTTGAAGAATTAACATCCTTCCAAAAATTCTAAGGTTTCATTTAGGAAGAAGCTTCTGTCTACGGCTATCAGATGCACTCTTCGAGATTCCTAATTTTATATTCTCTATTATAAATCGTTGATATTCTAGAGATAAGTTATATGTTGATCTAAAACACTTACAAACATGGCATATACATTATGTGCCCCTTTAATTAACTTATTGTTCTGCAACAGCAGTACAAGTATATTCACATGGAAGCTTAAGCAAATAATATTATAAGTTATCCCGATACTCCCCGGAATCACTGGGAAAGTATGGTCACCTTAGCGTAAGTCGAAGGTACTAGGGCATTTGCCTGGTGTGAAAGAAAAAAAACCTAGAGGAACCTTAGTCAGAATGTTCTGCTGTTGATATCGAACCCAGGACCTAACGGCAGGGAAGCCAACGCTCAACAAACTACCTAAGACCACTCGGCAACCATCTCTCGTAATTAAACTCTCGCACAATTTTATGATCCGAACATATTTTGTCGCTTTTCTTCCCGATAACAAAATGCCAGTTACAGCGATGCCAGTGCTGACCACGATTACGAAGAAATATTTATCAGAGCCAAGGTGAATTGGAAGTATTGTGCTGCAGTCTCTAGATCTAATTTCATTAGATCCCAAATGCTGTGTAGGAATAGACAGTGATGAGTGTCCTGATGATATCGGAAACATGTTGAGCTATTCAATCACTACAAAACACAGCAAACAATCGCTACAAAGACAGTCAAAGTTCCTGTCTAGCCGGCAGAATATAGTTAATGTTCTTGAAGTGGTATCTCAGTGGAATGACCAGTGATCGGCTAAAGCAAAGAGTCTTCTTCTTGATGTGTCCGACGGTGAATTTATTGCAATTACTTGCCTAACAAGTAAACCTATCGATGGTTTAGTGCGTTTTTGACCAAACTTGGCAGAGGAGCAGGGAACGTCAGGAAACGTCCAGAAAACACAATTAAAATGCTTTTGTCCATAAAGACGGGCGCATTAGCAAAAAATCGCAAATGTCACGCTATTACACATTTATTTGTAAGAAGCTTGAAAGAATAGAAAAGAAAAACATATTAATGTATACTGGGTGGAATTTACTGTAAGTTAGAGGGTACATTTCTTATCCATCCGGTCAACTTGAACACGCCCAACTTGAATCTCGTATTCTCTAACTGATAGTAAATTCCACCCAGTATCCCTTAGTATGTATTATTTTTCATTTCTTTAAGCGCTTTACAAATAAACGGTTGTTTTCTAACTTAGATCACACTACGTACTTATTCTTTTGAATAACTTTTTTGCCCACTGCGATCGTATTCACGGGCGAACGCACTTTTAATCGTGCTTTCCGGACGTTTCCTCTACACCTCTGTGAAATAATATTCTTATTCGATACGATAATGACCATTAACGTATACTAATACATCACAGTCGCCTTCTAATCAAACTTAATAAATGATTCCCACAAATTATATCGGGGGAGTATCTACAATCCACTCATTTATTAACCCTTAATCTCGCCGACCGTACGTAGACTTTTCGCAACACAAATACTCCAGACTTGCTTCTCAAGTCTAACATCTATTTCGATAAAATCCAAGATCTTCCATCATATGAAAACATACAAAACATTTTCTACCAACTGAAAATGATCAAATGCAGGACAAGATTCCGATAAAAGCCAGACTTTATAAAAAGAATGCCGGACACAATGAATTTGTAGCAATCATAATTTTTTCTATGCACAAACATGTTCGCTTTGTACCTTTTTATCTAGTGGTGAAAGTTTTGGGGAGGTTAAAGACAAAAATATTACTTGCTGATGTGATAGTTCTTACCAATATTTTGTACTTTTCACAATTTCGCCAACGGAGACAAGATGAGTCGAGTGCGAAATATCGACAGTACTACCAACCACGAACCCTAGTAGTTAATAAATAGTGACACATAACTGCTGGTAGCCCTAAAGTTTACCGGGAATAACGTTAAAAAATGCTAATTTAAGTATAGTAATGTCCTGCTAATTTTATTTTTAAAATGCCGGACCTTTTCAAGAATAAGACAAATGCCGGCCGGCCTAAAAGCCGCACATGTCCGGTAAAAGCCGGACGGTTGGTAACCCTACATACACCTACTAGCATTACTGACTTCAACAAAGAAATTATCATTATTATTATTATTATTTCAACAGAAACAACTCTGTTTTCCTAGGAGATACATTTTCTTTCTTTAATAAGGAAAAGCAACCTACTTTGTACAAATTAACACTTGCGGCTAACTTGCTATCTTAAATGACACTTTTTGCTCACTGCACTCTACAGAAAATGTTTCGTCAAAAAATGCTCTGAACAATGGATAAGTTTACTTGTGAGTTATATTCTCGCTGTGACACTCACAATAAGTCGACTACTGCAGAAAAAAATGAATCTTCTTCAGTTGAAGACACCACCAGTCATTATGCCAGAATTTTCGGTTTGGGGGAAATGTGAAGTTACAATTAGGGGACGTAAGAATTTTAACTGTATTTTTAATAAGTTGGGGTGCTCGAAAATTTGCAGGGAATATACCACCACAATGGGTGATAGAGTTTAGCAGAATACCTGCATCAGTGTATTAGATGAAAGCCGTCGCTTAGCAGCTAATAATTTTGCTTTGCATTCTTGCCTCATCACCTACTGGAGAACGCTGACGAATACATTCTATCCTTCAGCTAAGCACCAAGGTATTCTGCATATAGGAGAGGACGAGTGAAACTTCCGGCTCAACGTGGAATGGAGGTGTGAAAAGACAAACATGTTCCGACTACGGCAGGAGGAGCTTTCCCGACAAGTAACTACTGGAACTTCACTTTTTAAGCTCTATCTAAACCTAGGGGCTAACAGGTATACTATAATCTTAACAAAATTTTCATGCTATGGAACTCTCTTCTTCATGCCCTAGACTGGCCCATATAAATTAAAGTTTACCAAAAAAAGTTTATCATATTCATGCTATATGGATTGTGATGGCTTAGCAAGGTAAAAGAAGTAAAGTAAAAACTTTAGCAGAAGTAAATGTCTCTGTGAAAGTATTATCTAAAATACACTTACTTGCATTCTGTTTACTTTTGATATTCTTCCTAATTTGCCCATGATTATATAGTTTTTGATAACAGAAACAGAACATCAGTCAATGACATTCTTATTAGCTTCATGATCGTAACACAGACAATACTTATGACCTTATGCTAGTGGACAGCTTCTATTGTTACTCGTGTGTTGAAATTTTATATTGACAAATTCTTTTTCCGTTCAGTTCTTTAAAGATTTAACTGTCAATTTTGTATAAAGTGAGATAAATAGAGATTTAGACATAAAGTTCAATGTTAAAATGAAACGGAGAAAAGGTGGTGGGTGTGGACATTACAAACTGTTTCAAAACGCATGAAAAATGTATTTTAATATTATTAGACTAATTTCAATAGTATTTACTTTTCAATTTCAAAGAAACTTACGTTGAAAATATTACATTTTGTTTTAGATGTAGCTCTCCCGCCAATGAGAATAAGCATCGAACATATATTTATCATAACCAAATTCTTTGCTTGTTAGTGAACACAAACACAATTTTTCAATGTTAATGCATTCCTTATTCAACACAACTAACTTTGGTTTTATTATCTTAGTAGAAAAATAAATTCCTTAAAGTTGAAAGAAAGAGTGAATGTACCTCTAGAAAAGTCAGAAATAGTCCGGTTACAAATAAAATCCTCAATTCACTACTTTCGCTCAGTTTGGTAAACCTGAGCTCCATTAAAACTATAAAGTGATAGAGTCAAAATGCCATGTCTTTGTTTGTTTGTTTGTTTCTTTCTTTCTTTCTAGTTGAAACGATCATCGGATGGAGAAACCACAACACCTTCCACGACATGTCTTCAATCTCAACTTCAACCTCAACCTCAACCACAAATTGATTTTCTTATTAAAGAAGGACTTTCAAAGCGTTACGCTTTTGGTGTACTGTATGTCCTTGCCTATGCATAAAACAAAAGAACATGATAACTTCATAACTACTATACTATATACATAAGTTTGTGTCTAAACAATAAATCAAATATTAATTAATAGCATCATCCCGTTTTATGAAGACTACACATCCCGTGTGTGGATTGGAGTGAAATCTTCAAGCACCTCCTATGAGAGTCTGTCTATCAAATAATCGTCACCACACACAAGAAATGAAAACAAACAAGTGGACCACATATTTATATCCTTCCATATACACTTCTTCGTTCACTACTTGTTATTTAAGTCTGCGTAATCGTCTTTTATTAATCTATATTCCTTTTTGTAGATACCTTCAACATACGTGTCTCTTCAATCGTTAAACGCCATTTCATCTTAATTTACATTTTGCCATGTACAGTTCAAGAACTTCATTATTGTATTTTTTTGAATATAGTCCATTATGTAGCCCAACTCTCATGTATTCCTTTTGGGTGCATGTACTGTTATTTCAATACACTACTAGGAACAGCTGAGCGGTTGAAAATATAGATTTACGAAACACTTTTGGTGATACTTATTTATGAATGTGAAAAACGTGATTCAATTATTTTGAGATACATTATACACAGTTATCTTTGTTCTTTTGTTTTTATTTATGTCAAGGACATAGTGACGTCTTGAAACCCCTTAAAAACTAATAAACAGATCGACAATGAGTCCTGGCCATCACGATTTCGATGCCAATTATATTAGAACGATGTTAGGGTAACTTTGTGTCGCTGTTTCAGAATAAGGCATTCCTTTTGTTAGATTGGCTCCAGTTTTTGAGAAGTGCTTGCCTCCATAGAAAAACAAAAAATTAACCAAAATAAATGGTCAGCTGTAAGCACACTGATGAATACAATGGGAACTGAGCCAAATCTTACAAGAAAAATGTATAGAACACCAAGGACATTAAAAGGAATGTAAGCTTATGGAGTTAAGCTAACTTAATACATAGTTAAACGCTGTTTGTAAGATTTGTTTTAAGTTGGTCGCAAGGAAAATCATTTTTTAAACTGCCACAGTAGTCTGACACAGTAGTCTCCCGTCACGCGTCTGTCCCATGTTCGTTGATAACTTTTCTCCATGTGCTCTATGTTTATTGTTCTTTCTCTACGTTATCCGCATAACCTCTATGTTTCATAAGATGTATGAAACTTTGTCCCTGGTTATTAGTAACTTGCAAAGTTACGCTGAAATCCGTCTTAGTGTATCTTGAATTAGTTTAATTTTCCGCTTTTCTATAAAGTTAGCAATCATTTTATAGACAAATTTTTCATAACTGTATGTTTTGTGTTTGCTAAATAATTTCTTGTCAACTGAGACATAACTACCTGAGGCGCATATGTCAACACAATTCATAATATTTGGAAAGTCAAATTGTTGAGAGGAAACTAATTGAACGGAATTTAAAATCTGTTATTTTAGTTTTCTTCAATAATACATTCAGGAAAACATTTAGAGAAGATATCGATCCTTTCACAAGGCCTCAATCAATATATTCATCAGTCTAAGATCGATATACCGCGGCGGAAGAATTGTATCTGTGAAAACCAAAACCGTTTAAAGACGTTTGGTGCAATACACTTATGTTTTCTATGGAAAGTATGTCACTTTATAAAAGATCTTCCTTTACCCGACTATCTCACAAGCATCAAAGTTTCCTAGAAACTAAAAATGCGATCTATCTAATTGATTTACAAGAAGGTTAAGCTTGGTAAAATATTTTAAACAATAAAAAGACAAACCAATTTCTTTTATATACAAGCAAGTCAACATCTACAGGGCTTACTGACGTAAATTCATATCTTGAGGATGTTCATTTCTCAATGTAGCTGGAGCCAAATCAGCAAAACTAATGTCAACTTTTGATTCAGTACTTCCAAAATTACCTGAAGTTCGTTCAAACATTCTTGGCAACCAAACAAATGTTACTTTTTTTGTTGTTGTTGGCCTTGATAGATATAAGTATAATAGCTATACTATAATATACATTGGGTAAGTGCGAAAGTTTTACCCGTTCTTAGTGTGCATATGGAAATACGAACAACACAAAATTGAACTTACCTACGATCGTGCAATTGCATAATCACCATTACAATTCGACGATTTCTGTAAGGAGATGGATTCCACGCAAATAAAATACTGAGGTTCGCAGTCGGAGAACTATTGTACGGCAGTTTTCATAACCTCTACATCATCCAAGATTTTCCCAGCGAAGGAGTTCTGCGAAGCATGAAAAAGGTGGTAGTGTGTAGGGACCAAATCAATACAATCTGGTGGGCTTGGTAAAACCTCTTTAGATGAGGTCAATTATTTTTTCTTGGTTGATGACAGCAGTACGTGGCCTGGTGTTATCATGGCGGGTGATGTCTGCTTGGAAATTGGCGAGAACTGTGCGCTTCGATGACGATGCCGCTCGCAGTATATCCAACTGTTGACAGTACAAGGTAGCATTAATGGTTTGATTAGGTTCAAGGACCTTCTAATGAAATATGGCTTTGACATCCCATCAGATGCTCAACATCAGCTTCTCGGCAGTAATTTCTTATTTATACGTAGATTGAAGCGCTTGGAACACAAGACACACAGTCTTTCGACGTTTTACGTTCTGGTGCAAACCGTTTCTCATCACCCATGAAAACATACGTCTAGAACTGGCCATCTTTGTACTCGGAAAGCAACGAAACACATATCGCGACGCGCTCCTCCGTTCAGTTCGACAAAGCTTGTGAGGAACACAGCGATAGAACTAGCAGCTGTTGCCCTGCGTACCTAGAAATTTCCGCTAATTCTACTACAATTCGATTCATACTGTTTCGTATGGCTTGGTCGAGATAGTTTTCGGAAAATATTGATGGAATTATGAACCTAATTTATCTAGGAGGACTTCTGTCCCCGTCCCAGAATACTCGAAACCACCGTCGAGATGTGCTATTGTTAAATGCATCCTCACCGTGCACTTGTTTAAGGTTCCAGGTCGCTGCTGCCGCAATACCACCTTCATCGAAGTAAAAAGGTATACAGTGTCTGATATGCCTTTTATCGGTCTCCATTTCACCGAAACGATACGCTGTCCTTGTCCTTGAGATTCACTGTCTGTGTCTGTAGCTGCTATACTGTTTCCCAGATTTTCGTTGGTACCCATTCATTCACTGGCAGTTACATGTGTGAGTTCAGTACTATGCCATATCAAAACGAGTAGAAGTTTTGCGCTCGCCCAATAATTATTATTTAATGATTTAATAATAAATAAGTATTATTTATATGATTTTACTAAATATTTGCTCCTAAGACTTTCCGAAAATTTCTGGTTATATCATATGAAAGAATATATTTTATTAAACAAGATATTTTGTACTTAAAACTACGATGACTTACTTACCTTCAAATAGGCGCCTTCGGATCTGACACACTTCTTTCTAAGTCTTTTCCGAAGATGTTCCGACTACGATAGTAGGAACTTCCCCGACAAGTATCAATTGGAACACCACTTCACAAATTTTGGAGCTAGCATGCATACTATGCAGTTAATCATATTAAACTGTACATGCTATGGAACTTTTCTTCATGCTATATGGTTTGCGTTGTCATAACAAGGTAAAAGAAGTAAAGTAATAACTTTAGCAGAAGTGAATTGCTCGGTCAAAGTATTATCTCAGATGCACTTCTTTAGTTTTCCTATTCTTCCTGATCTGATTATAATTATACGCTTTTTCAAAACAGCCACAAAATATCAGACGATGACAAACCTATTTGCTTCATGATCCTAACACAGATAATACTTATGACCTTACACTAGTGGACAGCTTCTATCGTTAGTCGTGTGTTGAAGTTCTATTGACAAATTCTTTTTGCATCCAGTTGTTTAAAAACTTAACTGTAAATTTTGTATAAAGTGAGGTCGAGGATTTAGACATAAAGTTCAATATCAAAATAAAACACTAAAAAGGTGGCAAATGTAAACATTATATTCTGTTTAAAATGCATGAAAAATATATTTTCATATCCCTCGTCTAATTTAAATCTTCTTTCCTTTTCAAGTTCAAAGAAATTTATGTTTAAAATATCATATTTGGTTTTATATATAGCTTTCCCGCAAATGTGAATAAGCATCGAACATATATTTATCATAACCAAATTCTTTGCTTGGTAGTGAACAAAAATAACAACTTTTCAATGTTAGTGTGTTCCATATTCAACACAACTAACTTTGGTTTCATTATCTTTGTATAAAAATAAATTCGTTTATGTTCAAAGAACATGTCTAATGTACCCTTAGAAAAGTCGAAACAGTCTGATTACAAATATAATCCTCAATTTAATACTTTTGCTCAATTTGGTATAATGAGCTCAATTAAAACTATAAACTGATAAAAGCCAAAATACCATGTCTTTGTTTGTTTGTTTCTTTCTTTGTTTCTAGTTGAAACGATCATCGGATGGAGAAATGGAAACCACAACACTTTCCAAGACATGTCTTTAATCTCAACTTCAACCTCAACCCCAAATTGATTTTCATATTAAAGAAGGAGTTTCAAAGCGTTACGATTTTGGTGTACTGTATGTCCTTGCCTATGCATAAAACAAAAGAACATGATAACTTCATAACTACTATACTATATACATAAGTTTGTGTCCATATTTATATCTAAACAATAAATCAAATAATTAATAGCATCATTCCATTTTATCAAGGCTAGTGGGTGTGGATTGGAGGAAAATCTTCAAACACCTCCTATGAGAGTCTGTCTATCAAATAATTGTCACCACACACAAGAAATGAAAACAAACAAGTGGACCACATATTTGTACCCCTCGGTATACACTTCTTCGTTCACTACTTCTTATTTAAAGCCTAACGTCTGCGTGTTCTTCTTTTATTAATCTATATTCTTTTCGGTGGATACCTTCAACATACGTGTCTCTTCAATCGTTAAACGCCATTACATCTTAATTTACTCTTTGTCATGTAAAGTTCAACATCTTCGTTATTGTATTTTTATAAATATAGCCCATTATGTAGCCCAACTCTCATGTATTCCTTTTGGGTGAATGTACTGTTATTTCAATACACTACTAGGATCAGCTGAGCGATTGAAAATATAGATTTACGAGACACTTTTGGTGGTATTTATTTATAAATGTGAAAAACGTGATTCAGTTATTTTGAGATACATTATACACAGTTATCATTGTTCTTATGTTTTTATTTATGTCAAGGACATAGTGACGTCTTGAAACCCCTTAAAAGCTAATAAACAGACCGACAGTGAGTCCTGGCCAACACGATTTCGATGCCAATTATATTAGAACGATGTTAGGGTAACTTTGTGTCGATGATTCAGAAGAAGGCATTCGTTTCGTTACATTGGCTCCAGTTTTTGAGATGCTTGTCTCCATAGAAAAACAAAATATGCTCAAAAATACATATCAGATGTAGCGTTCTGATAAATTGCTTGGAAACTGAACCAAATCTTACAAGGAAGCTAAATAAAATACCAAGGACATCAAAAGGAAGTGAGATAATGCAGTTAAGCTAAATAAATGCACAGTTAACCGCTTCTGGAAGATCTCGTTTTAAGTGGGTCGCCAGAACAATCATGTTTAAGACTCCCACAGTAGTCTCCCATCACTTGTCTGTCCCATGTGCCGTGATAACTTTACTCCATGACCTCTATGTCCTGATGAAAATTATGTGCAAGTCCGTCTACGTGTCTCTTGAGTTTTCTGCTCTTATTGAAAAGTTAGTAAACATATTTTAGACAAGTTCTTCTTAATAACTGTCTACTTTGTGTTTGCTAAATAATCTCTTGGCAACTGAGACATAAATGCCTAACCCACATTTTTCAACACTAATCATAACATTTCGAAAGTCAATTGTTGACATGAATTCAAATTGAACGATGTTTAAGATCTGTTATTTTATTTTTCTTCAATAATCCATTCCAGGAAATATTTACAGATAAATATGAATATCATACAAGTCCTGAACCAATATATTCATCATTCTATGTTTGATATGGCGTGGCGAAATGATTCCTTCTCTAGGTAACAAAGGCCGGTTAGACACATTTGATGCACTACAATTATCCCACCTCTTGAAATCATGTCACTTTGTAAATAATCTCCCTTTGCCCGATTATCCCACAAGCAGACACATTTCGTGTATTCACTATCTTGTTAAAGCAAACCTCTCATTGCGGCGCAAGTAGCTTGCTTATTTCAAATAGGTGTAGACTATCCTCCCACCTATGTTTCGGGTCGTTATTGAAGCCTTTTATCTTCTCAACACAAGAAAAATATCATACAATAAACCTAGCTTTGGCGTTCTCTCAACACCATAGAAATATCTCTTTGCAAATAACATTTTTCTATGTAATTAGAAACCGAAAATATTAATCTGTTTGATTCTATATGCAGGTTAAGCTTGCCACTGGATATTAAAGAATAAAAGAGAGACCAAATTGTTCTGTGTTCAAGCATGTCCGTAGAAACAGGATTTACTGCCGTAAAATCATATTTTCTGGATATACATCTCTCAAAGTTAGCTAGAGCCAATTCAGCAAAACTAATGTCAACTTTTGATTCAGTACTTCCAAAATTACCTGAAGTTCGTTCAAACATTCTTGGCAACCAAACAAATGTTACTTTTCTTTTGTTGTTGGCCTTGATAAATATAAGTATAATAGCTAAACTATAATATATATTTTGTAAGTGCGAAAGTTCTACCCGTTCCTGGTGTGCATATAGGAATGGGAACACAAAATGGAACTTATCAAGAATTCTACAATCGTATAATGATCATTACAGTCGACTATATCTGGAAGGAGATTAATTCCATGCCGATAAAATTAATTAAGTTTGGAGTTGAAAAACTCTTCTACGCCAGTTTTGAAAGAATCCACATCATCCAAGATTTTCAGCAAAGGAATTCTGCGAAGCGCGAAACAGGTGGTAGTATGTAGGGACCAAGTCAGGAGAGTACGACGGGTTTTGTAGAACCTCCTCACATGAGGCCAATGATTCTTACCATAGCAGTATGTGACCTTGTGTTATCATGGAGGGTGATTTCTGCTTATATATTGGCGAGAACTCTCCGCTTCGATCGCAATGCATCTCTCACTCTATCAAGCAGTAGAAAGTGGCATTAATAGTTTTGTTAGGTTCCAGGACCTTCTAGTGGATTGAGCCTTTGGCATCCCATGAAACCAACGATTGAACTTTGTGGTGAAACCCAGCGACTTGAGCCATTTTTAAGCTGTTGGCCTTTGTGCCTGGAAAGTTTCCGCTAATTCCACTACGGTTGGGTTTGTACTGTTTTGCATGACTTGGTCGGTATCGTTCTCGGAAAATATTGACGGAATTCTAGACCCTGCTTGTTCTTGATAACTTTTGTTTCCGTCACAGAATTTTCGAAACCACCGTCGAGATGTGCTACCGTTAACTGCATCTTCGCCGTACACTTTCTTAATGTTGCGACTATGCTGCTGGCGCAATACCACCTTCATCGAGGTAAAAAGGTAAACAGTCTCTGATGTGCCCCTTATCGGTCTCCATTTTATCGAAACGATTTGTTGTCCCTGTTCTTATCGTTCAAATTAATTGCCTGTCTCTATAGCTGTTTTACTGTTTCCCCGATTTTCGTTGGTACCGATTAATGCACCGACAGTTGCATGTGTGAGGTCAATACTATGTCATATCAAAACGAGTAGAAGTTCCGCACTTGCCCCATTATTATTATTTAAAGTTAAAAAAGTATCATTTATATGATTTTATTAAATATTTGCTCCTAAGAGTTTCCGAAAGATTCCTTTTATGTCATATAAAAATAACTTTTATTAAACAAGATATTTTACACTAAAGACAACGATGACTTACTCCCCTTTAAATTAGCCACCTTCGGGCCTCATAGTATTCACTCGGCGTCCTTTCCAAATAAGTTCCGACTGCGGCACTACGAGCTTTCCCGACAAGTAACTACTGGAACTCGACTTCTCAAGCTCAATCAAACCTTGGAACTAGCAGGAATACTATGCAGTTAATCTTTTCAGTATACTCATACTATGAAACTCTTGTTCATGCCCTAGACTGGTCCATATAAAATAAATTTTACCAAGAAAAGTTTATTTCTCCATGGCATATGGATTGCCGTGGCTTAACAATATAAAGGAAGTAAAGTCAAAACTTTAGCAGAAGTAAATGTCTCTGTGAAAGTGATACCTAAAGTACACTTACGTGCATTTCGTTTCATTTATACATTCTTTCTTATTTGCCCAAATTCATACACTTTTTGAAAACAACGACAAAACATCAGTCGATGATTTATTCCTAAAGCTTAATGATCGTCACACTGACAATATTTATACCCTTATTCTAGTGGACAGCTAGTATCGTTACTCGTGTGTTGAAATTCTATATTGACAAATGCTTTTTCCATTCAGCTCTTTAAAGATTTAACTGTCAATTTTGTATAAAATTAGTTTGAGGATTTGGACATAAAGTTCAATGTCAAAAAGAAACGCAGAAAAGGTGGTGGGTGTGAATATTACAAACTATGTGAAAATACATGAATCATGTGTTTTAGTAACCCTCGGTAATTTCAATCCTATGGCCTTTACAAGTTCAAAGAAACTTATGTTTAAAATATCACATTTTGTTTTATTTGTACATTTCCCGCCAATGAGAATAAGCATCGAACACATATTTATCATAACCAAATTCTTTGCTTGGTAGTGAACAAAAATAACAATTTTTTAATGTTAATACATTCCATATTCAATACAACTAACTTTGGTTTCATTCTCTTTGTAGAAAAATAAATTCGTTAAAAGTGAAAGAAAAAACATGTCTAATGTGCCCGTAGAAAAGTCGGAAATAGTCCGGTTACAAATAACATCCTTAATTCAATACTTTCGCTCAATTTGGTAAACCTGAGCTCCATTAAAACTATAAAGTGATAAAGCCAAAATGCCATGTCTTTGTTTGTTTGCTTGTTTCTTTCTTTCTTTCTTTCTTTCTAGTTGAAACGATCATCGGATGGAGAAACCACAACACCTTCAACGACATGTCTTCAATCTCAACTTCAACCTCAACCCAAAATTGATTTTCTTTTTAAAGAAGGAGTTTCAAAAGCGTTACGATTTTGGTGTACTGTATGTCCTTGCCTATGCATAAAACCAAAGAACATGATAACTTCATAACTACTATCCTATATGCATAAGGTTGTGTCCATATTTGTATCTAAACAACAAATCAAATATTATTTAATAGCATCATCCCGTTTTATCAAGACTAGTGTGTGTGGATTGGAGGGAAATCTTCAAGCACCTCCTATGAGAGTCTGCCTATCAAATAATTGAAAGCACATACAAGAAATGAAAACAAAAAAGTGCACCAGATATTTGTATCCTTCCATATACACTTCTCGATCACTCCTTGTTATTTACGATCTAATCTGTCTGCAACCCATATGGCATACCCTTACGACCTAGTCTGCGTGATCGTCTTTTTAATCTATAATTCTTTGGCGGATTCCTTCAACATGCGTGTCTCTTCAATCGTTAAACGCCATTTTATCTGAATTTACTCTTTGTCTTGTAAAGTTCAACAACTTCATTATTGTATTTTTTTGAATCTAGCCCATTATGTAGCCCAACTCTCATGTACTCCTTTTGGGTGCATGTACTGTTATTTCAATACACTACTAGGAACAGCTGAGCGGTTGAAAATATAGATTTACGAAACATTTTTAGTGATATTTATTTATGAATGTGAAAAACGTGATTCAGTTATTTTGAGATACATTATACACAGTTATCTTTGTTCTTTGGTTTTTATTTATGTCAAGGACATAGTGACGTCTTGAAACCCCTTAAAAACTAATAAACAGATCGACAATGAGTCCTGGCCAACACGATTTCGATGCCAATTATATTAGAACGATGTTAGGGTAACTTTGTGTCGCTGTTTCAGAATAAGGCATTCCTTTTGTTAGATTGGCTCCAGTTTTTGAGAAGTGCTTGCCTCCATAGAAAAACAAAATATGCACAAAATACATGTCAGATGTAGCGTTCTGCTAAATCACGTGGAAATTGAACCAAATATTACAAGAAACCTAAATAAAATACCAAGGACATCAAAAGGAAGTGAGATAATGCAGTTAAGCTAAATTAATGCATAGTTAAACGCTGCTGGAAGATCTCGTTTTAAGTGGGTCGCCAGAACAATCGTGTTTAAGACTCCCATAGTAGTCTCCCATCACTTGTCTGTCCCATGTGCCGTGATAACTTTATTCCATGACCTCCATGTCCTGATGAAAATTTTCTTTGACCGTCAGTAAATTGCAAAGATTATGCGCAAATCCGTCTACGTGTCTCTTGAGTTTTCCGCTCTTATTGAAAAGTTAGTAAACATATTTTAGACAAGGTCTTCTAACTGTCTACTTTCTGTTTGCTAAATCATCACTTGGAAACTGAGACAATACTGCCTAACCCACATTTTTCAACACTAATCATAACATTTCGAAAGTCAAATTGTGGACGTGAATTCAAATTGAACGATGTTTAAGATCTGTCATTTTATTTTTCTTCAATAATCAATTCCAGGAAATATTTACAGATAAATATGAATATCATACAAGTCCTGAACCAATATATTCATCATTCTATGTTTGATATGGCGTGGCGAAATGATTCCTTCTCTAGGAACCAAAGGCTAGTGAGACATGTTCAGTTCACTACAATTGTCCCTCCTCTTGACATCATGTCTCTTTGTAAATGATATCTCCCTTTGCCCGAATATTCCACAAGCAGACACATTTCGCGTATTCACTATCTTGGAAAAACAAACTTCTCATTGCGGCGCAAGTAGCATGCTTATTTCAAATAAGTGTAAACTATCCTCCCACCTATGTTTCGGGTCGTTATTGAAGCCAAGAAATATGTCATACAATAAACCTAGCTTTGACGTTCTCCCAACTCTATAGAAATATATGTTTGCAAAGAGCATTTTTCTATGTAATCAGAAACCGAAAATATTAATCTGTTTGATTCTATATGCAGGTTGAGCTTGCCATAGGATAGTAAAGAGTAAAAAGACAGAACAAATTGTTTTTTATACTAGCATGTCAGTAGGTACAGGATTTAGTGCAATAAAACATATTTTTAGGATATACATCTCTCAATGTAGCTAGAGCCAATTTTTCAAAACTAATGTCAACTTTTGATTCAGTACTTCCAAAATTACCTGAAGTTCGTTCAAACATTCTTGGCACCCAAACAAATGTTACTTTTGTTTTGTTGTTGGCCTTGATAAATATAAGTATAATAGCTATACTATAATATACATTGGGTAAATGCGAAAGTTCTACCCGTTCCTGGTGTACATATAGGAATGGGAACTCAAAATGGAACTTATCTATAATTCTACAATTGCATAATGATCATTACAGTCGACTATATCGGTTATTAATACCATGCCGATAAAGTTAATAAGGAGAAAAATAACCTCCTCACATGAGGTCAATGTTTCTTATCATGGTTGATGATTTTAGTATGTGGTCTGGTGTTATCATTGAGGGTGCTGTCTGCTTATACATTGGCGAGAACTCTCCGCTACGATCGCAGTGCCGCTCGCAGTCTATCCAACGGTTAAGAGTAAAATATGGCATTAATGGTTTGCGTAGGTTTCAGGACCTTCTAGTGAATTATGCCTTTGACATCCTGTCATATGCTTAACATTTCCTCTTGGGCATTAATTTCTGATGTGTTCGTCGATCTAAGTGTTTCAGAAACACAAGGCAAAGTCGTTTCACGATTTACGTTCCGTTCCGTTCCGTTTTATCACCAGTGGCAATGCGCATCAAAAACCGGATTTTTTTGTTACTCGGAAAGCAAAGAAACACAGATCACGACGCGGCTTCCCGTTGAGTTTCACTGAGCTAATGTTGGACACAACGATAGAACTTTATGGTGAAACCAGCGACTTGAGCCGTCTCTCAGCTGTTGCCCTGTGTACCTTTAAAGTTTCCACTAAGTTTGGATTCGTACAATTTCGTATAGTTTTGTGGAGATCGTTTTCAGAAAATATTAATGGAATTCTTGACAGTGGTTGATCTTGAAAACTTCTGTCTCCGTCCCAGAATATTCAAAACCGCCGTCGAGATGTGCTATCGAAAACTGCATCTTCACCGTACACTTGTTTAATATTGTGACTTGTTGCTGCCGTAATACTATTTCCAACGAAGTAAAAAAATTAAAGAGTGTCAAATGTGTCCCTTATCGGTCTCGATTCCACCGAAACGATACGTTATTCCTGTCCTTATAGTTCACACTAACTACCTATCTCTGCAGCTGCTCTACTGCTTCTCCGATTTACATTGGTACCTATTCATGCACTGGCAGTTGCATTTGTGAGGTCATTACTATGCCATATCAGGAAGAGTAGAATTTTTGCTGTTGCCCAATAATTATTATTTAATGATTGAATAATAAGTAAGTATTATTTATATGATTTTACTAAATATTTTCTCCTAAGACTTTCCGAAAATTTCTTGTTATATCATATGAAAGAATATACTTTTATTAAACAAGATATTTGGCACTTAAGACAACGATGACTTACTCCCCTGACTTACACCTTATTACGGCGTCTTTTTCATTTTTCAAAACGAGCTGTAAAGGCCATTATTGGAATCGTCATCATCAACAGGGATGATTTGGTGTTTCGTCAGATACTTTGCACAAGTCGTGACGAATAAGTAGGCTCGTTGTCGGATGAAGTTGTGAATATCCACTTGCCTTTAGCTGCGGCCCGCATTATTGTTCCCTTCGTACTGCATCTTTTTGACCGCGAATAACATCGAGGAAGTACTCCTTATTAATTGTTTGATCTGGAGGAGCTTACGTGTGAGGGTCACAGTGGAAAAGAGTCACACTCCACCTTTACAACCGAAAAGAGTCAGTACGGTCTTGACGTAGCAGCGACTTCGTATTTATTCGGACCTGAAGAAACAGGCGACTTCGGAAAACTGGCCTTTCGTCTTGGGATAATAATCATACACTGACATTTCATCATTGGTTAACATTTTGAGGAACTATGGTTCTTTATAACTGGTTTCAAGCAAGTCATTAGCAATTTCAGCACAAAGTTCTATGAACCAATTCTCGCTGAAAGGATTTCTAATTGCTAATGGAAGTGCATGATAGAGTAGTTACGAGCGTCCAAGACTAGCTTGTGAGCTTCTAAGGACGGAAGCTATAGTTTTTGATAAAATGCGCTACCATCCAATGCGTTCAATGGAATCCCACAGAACCGTAAACATTGATAGACATGAAGCGAGTGTACTCTCGGTTAATCGTGCATATGTCTTCATCGTGGAGTTTGTCGGTGGAGTATTGGATGACGAAATCATACAAGTTTTGTACTCTTCGCCACATAATCTTTCAACGTCGATCTCACGACCTTGTAGGTAGTTAAAGAACTATTTTCTTTTGTATACTATCTTTCTATAGGACAGATTCTCTCAACAAAATTAATGTCTAGGTTTCGATTCGCGGTAACTTTATTACATTACGTTATTTACTAAATTTTAATATTCCTTTATTAAAAACATTTTTTCCCAGATGTGAAAATACTCCAGACATGGCTCCAGGAGGATACGGTATCAATGACCTTAATCTTAGTATAGTTATAAATTTATCTAAATATTAATATTTGTTTATCAACTAGCTTTCCTGTGGATGAGACAGAGGATTGAGCAGTGTTTCATGATCATACTACCATATATAGTTTATGTTAATATTAGTGCTGATGAATTAAAGGGGTTTCCTTCAGATTATACATCTTCCCTTATTCTTAAATTCAACACTAGAAACTTTTATTTTATCACAAATACTTCCAAGGCTGTCAAGTAACCCTCAACTGACCAAGATTTCAAACATCAAAGACATAGTAGTGTATCATAAATAGTACTTCGTATAAAAACTTCTTCAATTTAAATATCCTTCTTTCAAATCAGTGACTTTATATGACGGTAATCTCAGTGTTAAATCTTCAAGAGTTTTACTCTATAAGGAAATTTCTGAACTAACGTATTATGATTTCCTATCAATTTTCTTTTAATAAGTTATTTTAAAGAGTTCTTAAGATTAAAAAATCACTTCACTGAGTAACTGATTCATAATTCTATCCCAAGAAATCTTTTTATAATAAAACGTTTTCTTCAGTTCTTTCTCAAACATTATATCGATTATTATGAGTTTCCCTTTACAAATACACCGTTTCCTTTCATATCTTCCAAAGTCTTCACTCAAGTGGACCTACGAGACCAGCGGGAGTTAAGGGGAAGAGGGTTCGTCGCCGTTCTTTTAACAAACCCCCTTAACTGAGATCGCTGTGTGGAGGTCACGGCGGCGAGGGCTTGATAACTTTCAACAACTTTCGTAACTCTTTTGTAATAGTCTTCTTACACCATCTGGTAGCCCGATAAAAACCCTACCAGATGGCCTTCAGTTTTTCAACAGAATAAAGTTTCTTTTTTGCACTAATTTTATTTACTATTTACTTAATTTTAGAGGGAAATTTTAGTATTTTAAAATTGTGCTATTAACATCTGACGCCTAATCTGGTATCAAATAGGGATAGCATCGATAGAGATAGGAGTGAGCAGTGACTCTAGTGACCTTTTCCGTGTATGTGGATGCACTTCTGAGAATATCTTCAAAAATGTAAGCGGGGTTTAAATTGGTCATTTCATTTTTTTAGCCTTGTGGTTATCTTCACAGATCTCACTAGATGGCAGAAATCAGCATGTTCTGCTACATGCTTACTAGCTACATGTTGTAGGGTAAATAACCACAAATATTGTGGATTTCCGCTGTTTCTTGCATGGAAGTCTTATAATATGGTCAGATTGCATCCGGTTTCGTTGAACCTTTCACACTCGTGAACACTTCCGACAATGGTAGAACAAACAACACAATACATTATGTGACTATGGTTACATCTGAGCAAGTCAGAACACAGCAGTGGAGGTGAGTGACAATGTGACCACATACACTTATGTATATTTGGTTGTTTGTTATGCCCTTTTTAACCGTGTTCACTTGTGTGAAAGTTCGACCTAAATCGAGTGCAATATGACTTATGTCTTACTTATTCATCCAGAAGAACTGACTTACAAAATCATTATTATCGACTTACCCTGTAACTTCAGATAAACTCCTCAAGTTGTAATGCCTGCAGAAATTAGCTTGGATCGAAAACTGTATTCTTATTAAAGAGTTCGACCTTTCATACCACCAGAGAATCCAGATACAGTGCGCCCTACCCCTCCGTCAGTTACAAGATCGGCAACAACAGGCATGTAAACTCCACTACTTACAATATCAGGCATAAGTACTCCAGCGTAGTTATACCTGGGAAGACTGGTACTCCCTCAAAGGGAGATGATAGAAGCAAAGTGAGACATATCAACAAAATTGCCTCCAAGATCTCGTCTCACCTGTGGTTACTGTGAGAAGATTGGATTTAGAGATCAGACTAGGTATGGTCATTATATCAGACCTAGCGCCGACCTTAACAAGAATATGATGTGAGTTCAGGTAAGTTAATACTTAGTGTATAAGAACAGTTTTATGCATAGTAACAAATTAAGGAAACTACATTGCTCGCCATTAAAAATGCAACGCCAAGAAGGAGTAAAGATAGCAGCCCCAAATTTGGTACATATATACCGCAAGGCACAAGTAGAAAATTATTAAACCTACCGCTCTGTG
Organism: Lepisma saccharinum; assembly: GCA_022664845.1. Classification (NCBI taxonomy): domain Eukaryota; kingdom Metazoa; phylum Arthropoda; class Insecta; order Zygentoma; family Lepismatidae; genus Lepisma; species Lepisma saccharinum. Next base: position 18,187 of record JAGDQP010002312.1, on the reverse strand, counting down.
CGATGCGTGACAACGTAGGGACAGATTAATAGAACTACGGAGGTCACTAGCCTGTGGGCCCAACATGGGTGTTCAGAATAGATGCGAGACGGCGAGACATAGAGAGGATGAGTCCTTGGATGTCCTTCTGGAGTATGGCAAGCCATACGTCTTCGACACTGCGCCACAGCTCATCAACTGTAGATGCGGGAAGTCGTTGGCGTGCGAGGCGTTGTGCAATCATGGACCAGACGTTCAACCGGCGAGAGATCAAGTAAAAGCGCCGGCCAAGGAACAAGGGAATATTGAGTCCAGCCAGGAAGGCTAGGACATAATGTGCCACATGCGAGCGGGCGTTATCTTGCTGAAATGTGCTACCCGGCAGGGCCAGCACTAAAGGGACTACAACCAGGTCCAACACATTGCTAATGTACCTTTGGCTGGTCAAATGTCCATAAATGCAAAGGAGACACGAACAGGAACGGAATCCAATGGCACCCCATAAGACCCGGTGCAGGACAGACATGGCGATGTAAAACGCAGGAGTCACCCAGTCTAGTGCCACGGTAGTGTCAGATATGGATGTGGCTATAATTATGCTGCAGGCAGAAGGGGGATTCGTCTGAAAAGAGGATGTCCTGCCATTCGTCTCTCCATGCATGACAACATTGTAGCCTCTCATATCTATGTGGTCAACGGGAACCGCAGCAATATGCGCCGTGCAAATATGACCCGCTCTACCAGGCGATGTAGAACTGTTCGTGAAAACGCTGGATGCTTTTCAATATTCGTCATTGCGTTAGCCTGTGTTCGGGATTTGGCTGTTACGCTAGAGCCATAGGTACAAGTCGTCTTTCCTCGCAGCCCGTGGTATGGCGCGGTAGTTTGGATCCAGTATGCCGTTGCGTAGTGCCTTCATGGAGCCATTGAGTACATGTGCGCTGCATTGTGGACGCAGTCCATTCAATACGTGTACCAAGGTCGCGGAAGGATAAACCACACTCGCGATGTACTACAATTCGTCCTCGATAAAAGTGAAAACTTGCTGGCAGGGTTGCCGCATTCGACGATTAGGCATCTATCGACAATATCGTTCCACCCCTACTTCTTAGCTTTCTTGGCACAACTTTGCTTCGTGTGCCTGTGGGGCACTGCGAACTTAAAATGTTCTCCGCAAAGATGGGGTAAACTATCTCCCGTAGTTGTTTCTCCACCTCGACCCCTGACACGGCGTCAAGGCACGGAGTTAGAAGGATCTTATTGCTCATTATTAAAGAAACATAGAGTTTGTAGTGTTAGGTGATTTTTCTTAAAACCGGTTCCCTTTGGACTAACTCGAGCTTTTCTTTCGCGGTTGGGAGGACTTATTTTAGTTTTATTTTCTCTAATATTTACATTACATTACATTTCACTTGAGCTGTAGCACAATTTAAAGGATCTCTATTGTAATTTTAGTTGTAAGTTTTTTTATTTCATTCATTCATTATTTTATTTTTTATTGTTTATTTCTTATGTATATTTATTGTTGTTCATTGATGTCTTTAATCATTAATACCACACTTTCCAGTTATATTTAGTATTCAGTTGTTGTTTTCAGTTATTGATTTACACTCACTTCTAGCTTAGCTCATTTATTTATTTAGTGCCTTCTAGCTATCTTCTTATTTTGGATCATTTCTTACATATTTCATTTTAGCTATATACATTTAGCCTACTCTATCCTAATCTATCACACTCATACAACAGTCATTCAATTTATCACAAATTCAGGCATGCCACTACACTGGGTGTGGGAATCTCGTTGATTTTACCACAGGGCACTGGAACTCTTCCTCCAGATCCTTGGATATCCTTGAACTGGGGCGTATCAGCGACTTCCTCATCCTTCTTCACTCCCTCCGCAGTACTACACTACACTTTCACATCGTTCGCTTCACGCACACGCGTTGCAGGTTGTAGGCACTAAGATCATTAATATTTTAATTCTCTGTACCCTCTGCGATCTCTGTACCCTCCTACATGTTCCGGGGTTGATTCCTCTCTGCGTGTGCACACCGGGGATTTGACTAGTCCCAGCTCATGCAGCTAAGTTTTATACGGACCATTCCCTCTTAAGAAGTGTATAATTCCTCTATACTGGTTCCAGGCTTCGCAGTTCAGTCTCTCGTTTACATTGTTTACTAGACCAAAAAGTCGTCTTGATTTTGTACTATTTTCCCATTCAGACTGCCAAATCTAATTAATTTTTCTCTTATTTCTTCTTCGAGCCGGGAAAACTATTTAGAATTTCTGCCGTTCTTATCATATTTTTCTTTCTATACAAATAGATTGAGCCCGCCACTATTACCAGCAGATGTAGCGGTGGGATTCCTAGGATAATATTGAGCACCGTCCCCGCTGTTGTCCTGAATCGCTCTCTGTGCCTTATTTAGTTTCTCAGATATCTCTCTCCTTTCGTTCAGTTCCTTGGGGCCAGACACTGATCCTATAGGTTCCTATCGGGTTTATAATTTTATTATTATAAAGTTTTACCAGCCTAAGCGGTAATCGAAATTTGGTACAAGGTTGTTAATTTATTTCCAATTTTAATAGTATTAGTGGTTTCTATATGCTCTCAAAAGTTCATTTTTTCAACTATTATGATTTCCAAATATCTAAAAGAAACCACCATCTGTATATTCCTACCATCATATTTTATTACTTTGTTTCTGCTCAATTTAGTCTTAAAATCATATATTTTGTTTTATATACTGATATTAATAATTTATTTGTATCGCACCAGTTTTTAATTAGTCGTGTAACTATTGATGATTTATCCTCAAGTGTCCTCCTGGATTCTCCGTCAATATTTATTGCTATGTCGTCTGCATACGCTATGACCGAATGTACCTCCATTAAGTTGGTTAGTTTTTGATACATGGATCTATACAAATGTCCCACAAAACGTGGCCACACACAGATCCTGAAGGCATCCCTTATTAGGAATTCTCTTAGAAGCGGTATTTGGGGATGGCAACTGGGGCAACCGCCCCAGGCCCCGCGTTCCGAGTTGATATTTTTCTTACTCAATGATATAAAAGTTGATTTGTAAAAAAATGTTTACAAATAATCTAGTTTGTATAGTTTCCATGCGAAATGTAATGTGAAATGGAAATGAATAAAGAAGCACTTGTAATTAGCAATACAGTTTTTAAAATATATTGTACTTTCTTTAAATAAATTATGTCGGATTTTTTTTTCCATAAGAAACCGTTGTTCATTAAAAAAGAGAATATTTAGTAATAAATTTAGGGTTAGGAATGAAAGGAAGGAGTGAGAGGAAGCATTTAGGGGGAAGTTGCTTACTGCTTTATCGGCTTTAGAAGTAACATTTCGGCGCTCAGCGATTTTTACTTCTACTTTGGCCCCGCGGGGTCATTATTGCCCTAGGCCCCGGGCCCACCTAACGCCGCCTCTGCTCTAGATATTTACCCGGAGCGCTCAGGTTGATTCTTCTCTTCTTGCAATAATTTGCAAATATTCTTATCATATATGATGGTAATTGTAGATCTTGCATATTAACAAGCAGCGTCGGCCACCATAGGTTGTCGAAGGCTCCCTTTATGTCAATGAAAATCGCCAATCTGTACTTTTCCATCTGTCCTTCTGATGTCATCGCAAAATTTATTTACAGCATCTTTTGTATATCTGTTCTTCTTAAACCCATACTGAAGATGATTCTCCAATCCGGGTCTCAGTGTCTGTAGTCTATTAATCAATGTTTTCTCAAAGTTTTCCTGATGACGTCAAGAAGACAGATGGGTCGGTAAGGTCGTGGATTATGTTTAGGCTTTTCTGGTCCCTTCAGAAATATAATAAGATTAGATCTTTTCCAAGGCTCCGGATACTTTTCCTGTCGAAGACATTCCGTGAATAGTCGAGCAAGGCAGGGCATCCAGATGTATTTTTTGTTTTTGTATATTTCTGGTTTTATTTTATCGGAACCTGGAGCTTTCTTGTTTTTAAGGGTTTTGTACAACCTCACAATTTTGTACTCATGGGATATCTTCATCATTTTTAAATGTTTCTAAGGTATCGTAAAGCTCCATCATTCTTGTTCTATTTTTTTTCTTCTGTATCTTGATTTTCATCATCTTTCTGTATTAACTTTGCCATTAGAAGCTCAGCAGATTTCCTCCAGTTGGAAGTATACTGTCCAACGAATTTTTTTAATGTTGCCATTTTTGTTGTGGAGGTTTTCAAAATTTGTATGGAGGTCCCCAGGCATCAAGTGTTAATGCATCCTCCACAAACCGATCCCATGTATCCTTTTCCCGTTGTTCTGTTCTCAACTTATAATTGCTTTTGGCAACCCGATATTCAAGTAGTTTGAGGGTTCTCAGCTCCAGATCTCCAGCTTTCTGTTAGGATTTCCTCTTAGCTCTAGTGATTCTCTTCAATCTACCCCAATTCTGCTGACCAAAAGGGTGCAGTGACATTTTTCCTTCGATTCCCCCGTGATGGAAGCGCTGTCCTAATCGCTTGCATCGTGGAACCTTCGATTTTATCCGCCAACCGATCCAGATCGTCATCCTTCATAATGTCCGGCAGAACCAATCTTCTCTCAAATTTGTTCAAGTTTATCGTCTTGGGATTATAATTTAAGAATTCATCGTCACCGGTGTTCTGCGTTGCTTGTTCGTTAAGTTCAATGTCAAACCTTATTATGTTATGATCACTATTTGCCATTCCATGTACTACGTGCCAATTTGTTTTAATATTTACAGAATTTCGATTAGCCAGTGTGACACCAATATTTGATTCCACTCCTGCACTGTTTTGAAAAGTTGGTGGCTCTCCGTTTTTGATCAGTACTATAAGATTGTTTGTAAATATTAAGTCTTCCAATAATTCTCCTCTTGTCCAGTTCCTATTTCGTGTTATATCACTATGACATAAATCAGATCTACGTCTATTGTTACAATGACTTTATGATTTCGATGACTGAATATGATATCTTCAAATTTTAATAAATATTGTTCAATACATTGATTAAATTGAAAGAACATGTATATAACGTGTGTAAGTACATGCATGTATTTATCTGTTTTTGTTAATACTTCAGCACAGGCTGTCTAATCGTCCAAATATTGTGAGAGTTTAATAGTCTGAAAATTTCAATTAAAATTTATTATACATGCTTTAGGATTTTCATCCAACTATCTGCGCCGATGTTGGAAAGTTCTTAATCTTGCTGTGCCTCGAGTAAGGTTCTTGTAAACATAATATGTCTATTTCTAAATTCTCAGATATTTTGCGCAGTTCCGAGCCAACCAGTCTTAAGTTTTGGACATTTATCTGCAGCACAGAACACCGCTCCGGTTGCATACTCAGGTTGTAAATCTTGTATGTATATAGCAGCGCGGCCACGGCTCCTTAGAGTCGAAAACCACTTTGCCATGTGCTCTTACCAGATCCCTATATACCTTATTTAAGCTAAAATCTTCATCTATTCGCTCAAAGACTGCGTCGACCAGTTGTAGCAGTTTCCTTGGATCGGTTGGCAGATATACACATACTCACGTCACACCAACAATCGTTGATCACTGCACTCTGGTTCTCTGGCCTGCCTCCGATTGCTGTTCCTAAATGGCCCGCCTGGCGCCTCTGATGCGTCACAGAGCTACCGTGCTAATCAGTTGTTTATCTTTCCATGCTCTACATATTCTGCAAATTTTGCGTTTGTCTCCTACTTTGTGTTTCATTTTTAATAGCGAACAGTGTATATTTTTAACAAGTGCCTTGCTGAAGGAAAATTTCCTGACTATTGGGAACAAGCTTGTACCAATTCACAAAAGAGGACCCTTGTTTATAATTACTTCTTACAGGTCAATTTCTTTGCTTCTTGTTTTGACGATAATCTGTGAGTAGATAATATCAAAATGTTTCAGGCGGATCACGTTTTTCAATTTATTAACGTTTCCCCGGTGACTAGTTTTATTCCGTAAAAGAATATAATCATGTATTATTTGATAATAGTTAAAACCAATTGACTTCAAACTGAATATGTTTTCATATTGCTCTAGCATTAAAATTTTGGCCGTATTAAAAACCACTACTTAAAGTTTCCATGGCAATGAGACTCACTAATTAAACATATATTGAAGAATGAAGTAGCAATGGTTGACCGATTCCATTCAAATATGGCACAATGATCCAGAGGAATACAATTAACATTTTAGCTGTTTAACAAAATCTCAACTTTAAATCTCGTGTCAAATGTGAACGCTCAAATCAAAACTTTCTACAGGTAGATTTCGGATTTCGCGTTCCGTGAAATCGCAGTGTATACCAAATTTGCGTAAAACAGGAATTTTGTATGAACAATATAATGATACGTTCTCACTTAAAGCAGATTTAGACGATACAATTTCTCGTATAATAGAATGCATACGAGATTTTTCGTACGATAAATCATACACACTTTTATAGTGTTTTACACAGTATAATTTTGGATACGAGGAGATGATGATCAAACTACTAGAGTTTATAGTTTTGACATCTCAGGTGTTTAAGGTAATTTAGAATTAAAATATTGATAACAATGAATATTGAGGCAGCAGCAATTCCGTTTGTCTTAATACCACATTTTACCAAGATAATCTAACTTCTGCTAGGTTTCAGTGGTAAGGAAAATGTCGTTTACTTCTTTACTTCAACAAAGATATTTCAATGCGGACACACAAAGAACGTTGAAGAATTTGCCCAGTCTTCGGTGATAAGTTCGGAGTCATATGTGTTGTTTTTACAATATTCCTGAGTTAAGATATGTGAGATTACACAACACCTCAAACGTATGCAAATCGTGATATAATTACTCCTATTTATACATATGCGGTCCAGTTGGTATTACTGGGGTTTAAATACTTCTACCATAGAGCATTGGAAACGCCTCAAAATGCTACGTTTTGTTCCTATTGCCATGAAAGGTACTAAAATATTGCAAAATAAAAAAAATAGGAGTAATCTAGTTGTAAGTAATCCCTAGGTGCAGAAAACCCTCTATCTTACACACGCACAAGGTATATGGGTATGCATAGGGAGGGTCAGCTGTATTAACCCTTAAATAAAAATGAGTTATTACGATTAATTATCTAGCTCAGGTATGGACTTGCATAGCCAGCTCTAGTTTGACGTTATCACTCCTACATTAGGCATACTTCTGCAATATACTGTTGAATGTATTTCATTATTTCGGATGCGCAAAGTGTATATCTTATTCAAAATGAAGACATGATTGCAACCATCTACATTGTGTCCTTTCGCACATATCTTGCCTGCAGCATGTTCGAGACACTACGCACCAGAAAAGCAATAAAAATCATCTTATTTGAACTACATTGTAAACTATATAAGAGAAGCGGTAGATATTAGATTACATCGGAACTTTCACATTACACATTTTTTAAATATATTTTTTCATGCATTTTAGTATCTTTTATGCCTATAGGAACGCAAAACGTACCATTCTGAGGCATTTCCAGTGCTCTATATTAGAAGTACCTAAACTGCAGTATATTTTGACTTTTTTACACTTTCCTTAAAGTTTGTTTTTGATCATTATAACTGTAATCGTTGTTGTGCCATCATGTATGTTAATTTCTGCATCATATAATAACATAAACATGTTCTCTTTGTCTTGCAGTCAATAACAAAACAGCCGAATAGACAAGCACGTTGTATTGCCAGTTCTGAAACATGTACTTTCTAGAATGCCAAAATGGGACGCCATATTTGTAAGAAATCAGAACTTGAATCTTTACAGGTTTGCTCTTGCTAGTTTGATTGTTTCTTGTTTGAATATAAGAGCCATTTGTTCTGGTATCTCATTAATTTCAATACTGACACGCGAATTGAAGGTTTTTCGAATTTTGACCAGCAGAGTTAAGTTAGATTACCAGGCAAATGCTTTTCCTAGTTGTGTGGTACCTAACTCTTGCTTGCGATTATTCGCTTTCAGTTAACCGTTGCTTTGCAATTTTTAACTTTGTATTTGAAGCTTTAATTTCGGTGATCGAATTTTCTTATCAGTTAGATCTGAGATACGACAGAGTAGATTAATTATTGAATTTGAACTTCAATTCGTGCTCCAAGGCCATTTCATTTTTAAAATAGGAAAGTTACATTTGGTTCGTTTTGTAGCAATATACTACTTAGCAGATAGGCAATAAGCTCGGCATTTTGTGTGTGTATGGGTATAATAAATGCCAGGCCAATATTCCAGAATTATCTATGTTCACTGTTGTTGAATTAATGGTATATTTACTTTACAAGTTGCATAGTCTTGGTATATGACTAGATGTTCTACGATGTATCGTGTATGTATCTAATACAGATTTGTTATTATGCCTTTTGGCTTTTTCTAAAGTTAATTAAACTAATCAGCAAAATTCATCTATTATATTTGATTTTTCGAAACCGATCATTCTATAGTTTTAAGAGCCTGGAAATATTTCAAATAGTGTGTGTGTGGGTACAAGATTGAGAGTGTTGCCACCACTAGCTTAAATGTTGGGGTCCTGCATTGGATCCTGTCCCATAATGATTCTCGAAGCCTTAATAAGCTAAGCTGGGTAAGTTGGTATTCGCATATTACTGTTACAGGTTTGTGCCGTCAGAATTTCAGTAGCGGGTGCTATTTACTGCAGTTCCAGTGGGAATTAGTTCCATCTATTTACTCCTCATTGACCAGAGTGTGGAGAAGGAGGCAGAAAGGAGAGAGAGAGTCATTACAAATGCCATGCCTGCCAATATTTCAATCATGATTGTGCAAATTGTCGCTACAAGCCCAGATGTGTCAAGTGTGCTGGTTTACACCTCACATCTGAATGCACGAAAAAGAAAGAAGAAAACACACGATGCTGCAATTGCAATTGACAACATCCGGCGAATTACAGAGGTTTCCCAGCTTATGGTAAGTTACTGGGTTCAACGAAGCAAGGCACAGTAGGGAAAACCAGACCCAAGTGACTACTTATCCCCACGTCTTGTTAATTCATACATTTGCAAATTATAACATTCTTAATGATCCTCTCTTTTCCATCTATCTCGACTCAAATTTCTTATTTTCCACTCTCGTATGTCATTTCGAAACCAGAGAAAATTCCTGCTCCCAAACCTACAATTCCCCCACCCTACCAAGACAAAAATTAAAAGTTTAAGAATAAAACTAGAAGCACCACTAAAACCGTACGCACAAAGCCACCTTGTGAAACCGACACAGACAGAAATTACAGTAATGAACACTCACTTGCTAGAGACAATGCTGATTCATGCTGATTCACAAAGGGAAAACGTAAAGTGCAAGCCAGTTGCGACATATGACTTCCCCCGTGGTCTCCATCATAGTTTTGAAAATCTTACTCAATGCTTACAGACATGATTGCCAACTTCGACAGAAAACACCTTCTTAGTTACGTACAGCGTTTGTTGAAGTTTTACAACTTCAACAAACACGAACTTATTTTTCCATCATCCAGTTTTTAGTCGCTTGTGTCCTTGCTGCTGACGGGTCTGAAAAATTACTTATCCTTGCCTGGAATTCCCAAGATATCGCAGAAAAGTCGACGAACTAGAACACTTTATTAATGAAAACAATATCTCAGTAGCTTTTGTTCCCGATACAAATTAGTAGCTAAACACAGGTTTATAATTTCCGGTCATATTATATAGACACGATAAGAAGACGGAAACACTATAAACGGTGTGTTAACAGTAGTTAAGCCCACTTGCAAACATGAATATTTCTTCATTACCCAGTTGGAAACTATAGAAGCCATAGCGACTAAAATTTTCATTAAAAACATAGCCCATTACTACTAGTTGGTATCTATAATTCTCCGTCAATAAAAATAGTCACTAACGATGTAACAGAACTCGGGACTAGAGTAATTATATTAGGCGATTGGAAAAGTAAGCATTCTGCGTTTAATAGTAGGCGTGGTAACAAGTACGGAGACAGACTCTGATTACTTGTGCAAAATTAGTATACAAATTCTATCTCAAAATAAACCACCGTATTTTCCTTACAATTATAATAACAAACTGGTTATTCTAGACTACGCGCTATATACTAATGTGCAAAACAATCTAACAATACATGCCATATCACGTGCTTATTATGGTATCAATTGATTCGCGACAAGATCAAAATACGAGATAGTCTCAGTTAAACAACAAGAATGCTAACAGGAACAGGTTTGGGGAAAAGGTTACATCTGAATTAAATAACCGAGTACACGACAAGGACGACATTGATCGAGCTGTGAACCACCTCAAGAGTAAAGAGGTGATTCATAGGTCGAGGAATGTGTCTATTCCTAAAACCAGCACCCACATCCAACTAACAAGCTTCCAGAGAAAATCCTCAATTTAACAAAACTGGAAATAATCTGTACAAAAGGTACAAAAAACCAAGAGATCCGGTCTATAAACATTCTATAAATAACCTTAGAAGAGTCATTGCTTTCGAAATAGCCGAGTAGAAAGATAAAGTTTCAAAAATGAGTTTCAAGGATAATTCTTTCTGGAGGTACACTAAAACCTATCCAAAATATTTGTTAACGTACCCTGCAAACACGGTCAGAATTGGCTAGTTTACTCTGCCCAGGAGAAAGTTGATGACGTTACAGACTCACTACAAGACTCTTTTCAGCCCAATAATGAGCTAGTCGACGATGCTCCTGACAGAAAAGCAAAGAAAAATGTTAGTGAATTCATAAATTCGGTTACCACAGGCTATTTTCAAAAAGTCAAAATGTCAGAAATTACCAAGACTATTAAATGGGACAAGGACCTAAATGTCCTAACATAATTCAAAACATTGTATTTGTAATGTACCAGGAGGAGAATACCTAATCTATCTGAATCTAAAACATCGCAATGGACCCAGGAGAGTACCCTTTGCTGTACCTGTACTAACTTAAGCCACGGCTGAGGTCACGGGATGAACAGTAAACGCAATGCTGAAAAAGAATAATTTATTGGTACAAGTAGAAGCATGGAAACCAAAGATAATAGCGTAATAATGGCCCCTTCCTGCCTGATTTCTTAGACTAGTTGGAGCCGAAGAATAGGTGGGATAGTTAAGGAACGTCTTCCTGCCTGATATCTTAGACTCGTTGGAGTCAAGGAATAGGTTTACTCTCCCCTGCCTGATTTCTTAGATTAGGGAAAGCCAAGGATTTGTGCAATCTGCCTGATTTCTTATGGCCATATTTATGAGTATATAATTTCAATGCCCCTGGGAGCCACCCACTCTTGGGGGTTATTCATAAATACGGCCCTTAGACTAATTGAATCGGCAGCTTCAAGAAGGCAATAAACGCCAAAAATGTGAAAATCTACTTGATGCCGAATTTGATATCTCGAAGGGATGGTGCATCTATACAATACACAAAGAAAGAAAAACATTAATAAAGCATTGAAAAATAAGTGCGAAGTAGAGATGGGCAAAAATAGCGTAGCAGCTATTTTTCACTGCTACATGGGGTAAATTGCTATATCTGCTACAACCGATGAAGAATAGCAGTTACTGGCTTAACTGCTATTTTCTCCGAAGCTTGTTAATGGTAAAACGTATTGTGTCCTGTTTTCTAAACAAACAGAACTACTGGAAGAACGGAACAAAATGGCAGAGAATTGTCTGCGGAGAGGATAACCATGATGTGTGAACACTACGTAATTAATAGCGTCTGTTACCCGTGTACGTAATTGATATAAAGAACTCTAAGAAAGCACTATGTAATAGTTGGCTACATGGAGTAATGGATAAGGCGTTGAAGTTCTAATGCAGCCGTCTCGGGTTCGATACCAGTTCACCGAAAGTTTTTATTTTTAATAAGGTTTATATTTTAAATAGGTTATTTTGAATTGTTATTGTTTATTTTGTTTTATAATTTTATTTGCATTTAATGTATTTTGTAATATTTTATGCTTATTCTGATTCTGTAGTCTAATTCAGATTTAATAAAATGGTAAAAAGATGCGTAAGGCATTTGACTTGTAATTCAGTGGTCCCAGGTTCGGTATTCCGTCACCTAAAGTTTTTATTTTTTATTTTTAAGAGAAACTGCTTTCTACTTTGTACTTTCGAAGGAAAGCTCTGGTTTTGGGATTAGACTCTTTTCTTCCTTTGAGGCAGTGAAAACAGTACGCACATTAAACAGTCCATAAAATTCACAGACGTAGTTTAGAAAAAATGAACCAGCAATTTGAAGAAGGGAACAAACGCTAAAAAATCGAAATTCAGTTTTTTACTAAAAACGCACCTCAATTTATACCCGTTTATCATAAGGTAGAAGAAAAGAACGATAGCCAGTTATCGAATGATTTATTTGGTCTTGGAAATATTAGTCAGTTTGAAGAAGGGAAAAGGCCACTAGCGTCTCAAAACAAGAAGTCCTATTTTCGAATGTCTGAGAAAACACGATAAAGAGAAAAGTTTTTCTTTCTTTAAAAAAGACAGAAAATCATACCCTGATTCGATCTTGGGTTCTCCGTATTAGCTTTCCGACATGCTACCAATCCACTAAATTGATAATTGGAAACTATCTGCTTGTCAGTCTCATTTACGGTGAAGGAGTAATGCGCCTGTGCGAGAATGGTTCCGCCGTAATAGGAGTTCCTTATTTGAGACACTACTACAAGACAATTGTGACTAGCGACAGGAAGAGCACATTGTGAAAATACGAGTTAATCTTGTGTGCAATAAAAGAAATACCGTACCTAACTTACCGAAGCTCAACATGTGTTTGTTCACTAAACTTATTAAATTTCCTAATGCGTTTATATATATATAAAAAAAGAGAAACGTTATTTTCATTAAAAAAAACTACACCAGGTTTCGATCCCGGGTTCCTTGCATTAGCTTTCCAACATGCTAATAATACGCTAAATTGCCAACTGGATACAGTTGCTTGGAAGTACTACTTACTATTCAGGAGTAATCCGCATGCGCGATAATGGCTCAGCTCTTCCTGTCGCTAGTCGCAAGTTATTATACTAATTCAGCATGAAACAATTACGCTTCCCCCCACCCACCGCTTTATATTTTTCTGATTTAATTGTGTTTTGATGTACTGTTTCTTCTCCACCAGTAAATCCAAGCTCCGATAATTACATAGGATAGTTTTATAACAGCTATGGTAGCAACTAAACTACCTTCGTCCATATCTCTACTGCACACGTAACAGGATACATGTAAATAGGCTAATCTAAAATATTTTTTTTAACTTCTTTTTCACAGACGGGAATAACTAACTCGCATTTAGATAAGTTTTCATACACTGATACATTTAATTGCTATTGTTAACATATATTTACATATAGCAACTATTGCTATCACTGTTACGGAACGAAAGCAGTTTTGCACATTTGTAGGGCGAAATTTCTGTCAGTGGGGAAAAGGAAAAAAATGAATTTGTTACTTGTAACTTTCGAGTTCATTGTGCACACATTTCTTGTAAATAACATTTAATTGAAGGTTTCCATTGCGTTTTTCTTCAGTTTCTGGTCGATTTTTCAATTCTTACGTCTCAACACTTATTGTGCAACGTTTTTCCATAAGTTTGAAGAAGAAAACAAAACCAGCAACTTTTTTTTTTAATTCTACAGGAAAAAATACAGTACTTGTAAACTTTCTGAGCAGTACGCAAGTATCAGAAGATCGTTTTCAATTTTCAGTAACAATATTGCTTCCTTTTAATACATAATAAACATATTATACAGTTTTTGTTAATTTCTCGCAAAACAGCTTTTTGGATTTGTTTCCTTCTTCAAACTGACGATTCAATTGCACTTTAGGAAAGGTGGAGGGTCGCTACCTACCTGATTTCTTAGAATAGTAGTGACCAAGGTGTTTGGTAAATGACCCCTCCCTGCCTGATTTCTTAGACTAGTTGGAGCCAGCAATAGTTCCGCCTGCCTGTTTTCTTAGACTAGCAAACACTAGGATGGTAATCAGGTAGGTAGAATGAAGTTCAAAAAGCAGATGCTAATAAATGAAGCTAACGAGCAATTATGGTAAAGCATTAAAAAGGTAAGATCAATAAAAGATCAGAGAATGAATGATAATGACAATAGGTTTATTGGTGGACAATGTCCAAAAAGTGAACGTCAAGCAAGAGAGCTTGAGATGGTCTGACCCGTAGGTCAGGAGAATCTGAGCTCCGGGGCTGTTTCTTTATCTATGGGCTGTTGCTGCGATAATTATAGTCCCGGTCGGCGCTCGGATGTCCTCGGTCTGTGATGTCAAACGAATATATACGATTATACATAACAGCACAATTTGGTCTTATTTACATATGCACCATAGAGTTATAAAATCTCCACTAGAGTCAGCATTGGCGCTGCGATCGCGGCGCCACTTGAAAGTTGGGCGAGAGTGTGTTTGTTTGGCAGAGCAACACGTATTGCTAGCTGTTATGCTTTGCTCTTTGGCATTTTCTGATATGGATCTTCGTATTTGAGAAGAAAACGCCGGTCTGCTACGCAGCTTATAGCTATACTGAGAGATTTAAGAAAGGAAATAATGTATCATTTCACAAATACATTCTCATAATGTAATATTACGTGAAAAAAAAAACATTATGTTATATACTGTTTCGTGCAGTTTATATCTGTGCTAGTAATACAAAAGAAAATACACATCTTTGAATAGAATTATTTGATGCAACATTGTGTTACATCGATAGCTATAAAACTGTCCCTCAATGCCAAAGGGAAGACAAATATCCATAAAAATAAGTATTCTTACATTCAGAAATATTGGATAGTTTTCATTTAGGCCTATTGGATATAAAGTAGTTATATTCGTGTAGGAAAAATGATAATTATACCTGTCCATTTAAATTTTAAATATTATTAAGCCCATAATGTACTGTTGGATTTTATTTATGGCCTTCAGGCACCTTAGGCTCAGGCCGGGATTGAGGAGGGGAAAGGATTCGGGAAGATGTCGACCAGGGCGTATGCTGAAGGTGCCATCCTGGCATGTGCCTGGTGTGACTGAGGAAAAGCCTCAGTCAGGATGGTCGACGGCTGGGATCCAACCCACAATCTCCCGAATGCTACGCCAATGCTCTACCGCTGAGCTACGGCGACACGGTTAGTAATATGCTGTTGAAAAGATTTGTTAGATTACGGTATTAAGAACAAGGATGATGATGATATGTGTTCTGCCCTAATGCAGATATCAGAGCTAGGTGAACCCATGGTGATTTGCCATTGCCTTCCATCGCATGAAGATGACGTCATAAGGATGGGACCTACAGTTTAAAGTGGGTTCCGAACCACTTGTGTCCCCGCCGGGAATCGAACCAGGGACACCTTAATTACACAATTAAGAACAATAGAAACATAAATTTAACATAATAGCAAAACCAAATAAGAAACACTTCTTATCGGTCAGTCTGGTCGACAATAGGAAGACTCGTGAATTCTATATACCTAAAGTCGGACATAATAATATACTTAATAGGCTATTCGTATTGTTTATGATATAAAGTTAGAACATTTGAAATACTGGAAGAAACAATATTGTTTCTAAATATTTTTAAGACAAAGACTCTTACCATAAATTTAAAGACACACTACTACTTCATTCTCAGATAACATTTTTCGCCACGTTCTAAGCTAATCACGGAAATCTTTTTTTCCGGTGGTCTATATAATGTCACTTTCCATAGCTGGTAGAATTTAAATATCAAGTTGAAAGCTGTCCGAAAACTAGAGATAGTTTTTATACACATTTTCTTAAATGCCATACGTTTTATTTCAATATTTATGTGAAAACTGCCGACTGCTAGTGTATGTCCGACGATTGGTGCCCTTACCCTATTTTCAATTTTATAATTATTCTTTGTAAATCTATGGAAGCAAACCATTGGTTGTATACAATTACAGTAACAGCAATTTGTGTGTATAATATTCATGTCACTTCCGATGTATCCCTAATGTTGTATAATATTTTTAAATGTATGCCTAATGTTTTTTTTTAAATAAGTTATGTGGCTTTAAGTAAGAAAATTATACTGTTTATTTAAATAAAATATGAAATAAAAACCGGGATAGCACCTTCAAATTAGGCCCTGTACGACATCTTCCCGAATTCTTTCACCTCCCCTAGATGCCTAAAGGTCATAAATAAAATTTAAACACAATGTTTCAGAACTAAAATCATAGTAATAAGAACGTTTGATATAAGTGTTTTTTTGTATTAAATTATACCTTATATTGATCAATTTAATTAGAAATTGCTTGTAATTTACGTATTGAACTTAACTAAGGTGAAATCTACTGCGAATTTGTTTGTTTTCCTTCATAAAAAAGATCGTGCGTAGCAAATACAATACCAGGCAGCGTGGGGTCGCTGTTTTGTGCCAAACGAACAGGAAAACAATTGAACGTTCAACTTGCTGCGCCGGCTGGGAGTTAAAATCCACGTAGACGGTGGCGCCAGCACTGCTTCTAGTGGAGGTTTTATAACTCTATGATATACACATACACAGCGTTCTAGTAAATAGATTTTTTATAATGCAACGGTGCGCACTGGATATCTTAACATATTATACAAATCGAAAGCGCACGCAGGATTTATCAAAACTAAATGTCCAAAATGAAATGAATTTAAGTAATATAAATTTCTACCTTTTCTTTGGACAATAATCTACAATTGTAACTGACGATCAATTAGCAAATAATTGAGAGGTCCGTTACATTCTAAAGCAACTTCCCAAAACTGCCCATAAATATCTTAAATACATATATGTAATAATATGCTTAAAATAGACCCTGCAGCGTGGAAACACACTAAAATAATAAAAAATTCCTAACCTAACAAAGGGGCTGTGATCGGAGGTATAGCAGTCTCCTTAACACAATGGCTAAGTTAGCAGAAAGTGTTGTATATAGAAGACTAAAAAATCGGTTGCACTTGTCTAAAAATAACTAATTACAGCAGATCAGTTTGGTTTCAGATCCAAGCACTCAACTACCCACCATGTTGGCGAGATTCATTGAATTTATTACGGTCAAATTTAATTTAAAATAAAAACAGATAACAGGGGCAGCTATGTTGGACGTAAAGAAAGCTTTTGGTCGATGCTGGTACACCGACATCTTGTACAAAATGATCCAGGTCAAAATTCCACCTTATATGATCCACATTATCCATTCATACTTGAAGGACTGAACCTTCAACTTGTAACACTAAAATATAAAATCCTCCAATGGATAATTAAAAGTAGGAATCCAACAGGGATCCCTAATAGACCCGATCCTATTTCTCCTTTATGTAAATGACATCACAAGATGCCCTAAAACCGAAATAGCAATGTACGCGGACGAAACGATAATTTGTTGATATTCGTTTTTACCTAACCAAGTAACTAAATATATACACGAACATCTTAATATCCTCAAGCCCTGACTTAAGAGATGGAAGATCAAAGTTGACACGAGTAAACGTGAAGTGGTTCAGTTCATTAAAACACGCCGTAATCCGGATAAACAATTAGTGCTGAATCGTACGAAAATAAATTGAGTCAAGCAAGTTAAATACTTAGGTGTAACTTTATATAGACCCAACATGAATTTTCGCTAAACATACGAGAATTTAAGAGGGTAAGGCACACGACCTTACTTTCAGCTCGCTGGACTCTTCAAATCCCCCACTTTAAACATGAAAAATGAGCTTATATTACATAAAATGTTTGTCCGTCCTATTATAACATATGCAGCTCCATCCTGGGCCCATGCTACTAACTGTCATATCAATATGCTTAACAGAGTACAGTATCCAGCCATCAGACTTATACTGGGACTTAACAAATTTATTCTATTGGCCAGGATCCAGAAAGAAATGGGGTTGCATACTATAAGAGACTTCATAAACCTCTCTAGGCCCTTCTATTTAACCTCCCACGATTGCATAAATAAACTAGTAAGCATACTTGGTATTTACACACCGAAAATGGCTGATAAATTCAATACACCCCTTCATAGTCTAAAGAAAAATCCCTATGTCAAGAAAATAGGCCAACAAGTGGTTTAGTAATCGATGAATGAATAAAGTGCAAAAATTAAAACCATTTTGACAGTGTTGAAACAGTAGCTCGATTATATATATATATATATATATATATATATATATATATATATATATATATAT